>JBAMJR010000136.1:862500-1067500 GCA_038501785.1 Myoxocephalus aenaeus
AGAGAGGTGAGACAGGTGAGAGAGGTGAGACAGGTGTGTGAGGGGAGACAGGGGAGACAGGTGAGACAGGTGAGAGAGGGGAGACAGGTGTGTGAGGTGAGACAGGTGTGAGAGGTGAGACAGGTGAGAGAGGGGAGACAGGTGAGAGAGGGGAGACAGGTGTGTGAGGGGAGACAGGTGAGAGAGGGGAGACAGGTGAGAGAGGGGAGACAGGTGAGAGAGGGGAGACAGGTGAGAGAGGTGAGACAGGTGAGAGAGGGGAGACAGGTGAGAGAGGGGAGACAGGTGAGAGAGGGGAGACAGGTGTGTGAGGGGAGACAGGTGTGAGAGGGGAGACAGGTGTGAGAGGGGAGACAGGTGTGAGAGGTGAGACAGGTGTGAGAGGTGAGACAGGTGTGTGAGGGGAGACAGGTGAGAGAGGTGAGACAGGTGTGTGAGGGGAGACAGGTGAGAGAGGTGAGACAGGTGAGAGAGGTGAGACAGGTGTGTGAGGGGAGACAGGGGAGACAGGTGAGACAGGTGAGACAGGTGAGAGAGGGGAGACAGGTGTGTGAGGGGAGACAGGTGTGAGAGGTGAGACAGGTGTGAGAGGTGAAACAGGTGTGAGAGGTGAAACAGGTGAGACAGGTGTGAGAGGTGAGACAGGTGAGAGAGGTGAGACAGGTGTGAGAGGGGAGACAGGTGTGAGAGGGGAGACAGGTGTGAGAGGTGAGACAGGTGAGAGAGGTGAGACAGGTGAGAGAGGTGAGACAGGTGTGTGAGGGGAGACAGGTGTGAGAGGGGAGACAGGTGAGAGAGGCGAGACAGGTGAGAGAGGCGAGACAGGTGAGAGAGGTGAGACAGGTGAGAGAGGTGAGACAGGTGTGTGAGGGGAGACAGGGGAGACAGGTGAGAGAGGTGAGACAGGTGAGAGAGGGGAGACAGGTGTGTGAGGGGAGACAGGTGTGAGAGGTGAGACAGGTGAGAGAGGGGAGACAGGTGAGAGAGGGGAGACAGGTGTGTGAGGTGAGACAGGTGAGAGAGGTGAGACAGGTGAGAGAGGGGAGACAGGTGAGAGAGGGGAGACAGGTGTGTGAGGGGAGACAGGTGTGTGAGGGGAGACAGGTGTGTGAGGGGAGACAGGTGTGAGAGGGGAGACAGGTGTGAGAGGGGAGACAGGTGTGAGAGGTGAGACAGGTGTGAGAGGTGAGACAGGTGTGTGAGGGGAGACAGGTGTGAGAGGGGAGACAGGTGAGAGAGGCGAGACAGGTGAGAGAGGCGAGACAGGTGAGAGAGGTGAGACAGGTGAGAGAGGTGAGACAGGTGTGTGAGGGGAGACAGGGGAGACAGGTGAGACAGGTGAGAGAGGGGAGACAGGTGTGTGAGGTGAGACAGGTGAGAGAGGGGAGACAGGTGAGAGAGGGGAGACAGGTGAGAGAGGGGAGACAGGTGAGAGAGGGGAGACAGGTGAGAGAGGGGAGACAGGTGAGAGAGGTGAGACAGGTGAGAGAGGGGAGACAGGTGAGAGAGGGGAGACAGGTGAGAGAGGGGAGACAGGTGAGAGAGGGGAGACAGGTGTGTGAGGGGAGACAGGTGTGAGAGGTGAGACAGGTGTGTGAGGGGAGACAGGTGTGAGAGGTGAGACAGGTGTGTGAGGGGAGACAGGTGAGAGAGGTGAGACAGGTGTGTGAGGGGAGACAGGTGAGAGAGGTGAGACAGGTGAGAGAGGTGAGACAGGTGTGTGAGGGGAGACAGGGGAGACAGGTGAGACAGGTGAGACAGGTGAGAGAGGGGAGACAGGTGTGTGAGGGGAGACAGGTGTGAGAGGTGAGACAGGTGTGAGAGGTGAAACAGGTGTGAGAGGTGAAACAGGTGAGACAGGTGTGAGAGGGGAGACAGGTGTGAGAGGTGAGACAGGTGAGACAGGTGTGAGAGGGGAGACAGGTGTGAGAGGTGAGACAGGTGTGAGAGGTGTGAGAGGTGAGACAGGTGTGAGAGGTGTGAGAGGGGAGACAGGTGTGAGAGGTGTGAGAGGTGAGACAGGTGTGAGAGGTGAGACAGGTGTGAGAGGTGAGACAGGTGTGAGAGGTGTGAGAGGTGAGACAGGTGTGAGAGGTGAGACAGGTGTGAGAGGTGTGAGAGGTGAGACAGGTGTGAGAGGTGAGACAGGTGTGAGAGGTGTGAGAGGTGAGACAGGTGTGAGAGGTGTGAGAGGTGAGACAGGTGTGAGAGGTGAGACAGGTGTGAGAGGTGAGACAGGTGTGAGAGGTGTGAGAGGGGAGACAGGTGTGAGAGGTGTGAGAGGGGAGACAGGTGTGAGAGGTGAGACAGGTGTGAGAGGTGTGAGAGGTGAGACAGGTGTGAGAGGTGAGACAGGTGTGAGAGGTGTGAGAGGTGAGACAGGTGTGACAGGTGTGAGAGGGGAGACAGGTGTGAGAGGGGAGACAGGTGTGAGAGGTGAGACAGGTGTGAGAGGTGAGACAGGTGTGAGAGGTGTGAGAGGTGAGACAGGTGTGAGAGGTGAAACAGGTGTGAGAGGTGAGACAGGTGTGAGAGGGGAGACAGGTGTGAGAGGTGTGAGAGGTGAGACAGGTGTGAGAGGTGAAACAGGTGAGACAGGTGTGAGAGGTGAGACAGGTGTGAGAGGTGAGACAGGTGAGACAGGTGTGAGAGGGGAGACAGGTGTGAGAGGTGAGACAGGTGAGACAGGTGTGAGAGGGGAGACAGGTGTGAGAGGGGAGACAGGTGTGAGAGGGGAGACAGGTGAGACAGGTGTGAGAGGGGAGACAGGTGTGAGAGGTGAGACAGGTGAGACAGGTGTGAGAGGGGAGACAGGTGAGACAGGTGTGAGAGGGGAGACAGGTGTGAGAGGGGAGACAGGTGTGAGAGGTGAGACAGGTGAGACAGGTGTGAGAGGGGAGACAGGTGTGAGAGGTGAGACAGGTGAGACAGGTGTGAGAGGGGAGACAGGTGAGACAGGTGTGAGAGGGGAGACAGGTGTGAGAGGTGAGACAGGTGAGACAGGTGTGAGAGGGGAGACAGGTGTGAGAGGGGAGACAGGTGTGAGAGGTGAGACAGGTGAGACAGGTGTGAGAGGGGAGACAGGTGTGAGAGGTGAGACAGGTGAGACAGGTGTGAGAGGGGAGACAGGTGAGACAGGTGTGAGAGGGGAGACAGGTGTGAGAGGGGAGACAGGTGTGAGAGGTGAGACAGGTGAGACAGGTGTGAGAGGGGAGACAGGTGTGAGAGGTGAGACAGGTGAGACAGGTGTGAGAGGGGAGACAGGTGAGACAGGTGTGAGAGGGGAGACAGGTGTGAGAGGTGAGACAGGTGAGACAGGTGTGAGAGGGGAGACAGGTGTGAGAGGGGAGACAGGTGAGGAAGACACGCCCATTTAACAATCTGACCCTTTACTGTTTCTCCACCAGCTCCGTTGAACACATGTGACGTCACAGTAAACGTCACGTTACCTGTGGGCCGGCTGGACCAGCGGCCATGACGGTCCACAACGCGCTCCATGTTAACCAGTATGACGTCACGTGCTCGCTCACACGCACTTCCGGTTTAGAACGCCGGACCCCAGCGGGAGGCTGACACGCACGCGCTCACCTTGTCCCAGCGCAGCCACCGCTGCAGCGCCTGCTCCAGCTGCGGGTCCAGGTCCGGGTCCAGGTCCAGGTCCAGGTCCGGGTCCAGGTCCGGGTCCAGGTCCAGGTCCGGGTCCAGGTCCGGGTCCAGGTCCGGGTCCAGGTCCGGGTCCGGGTCCAGGTCCAGGTCCGGGTCCGGGTCCAGGTCCGGGTCCAGGTCCAGGTCCGGGTCCAGGTCCGGGTCCAGGTCCGGGTCCAGGTCCCCGGCCGCTGCGTCCTCCTCCCCCGTCGCGGCCGGGCCGAGCCGGGCTCGCGGACCCCGCAGCATCAGGGTTGACGTGCCGGGCTGAGTCTCATCTCCTGTTTACGGAGCTCGACTCTCCGTGAGGGCCGTGAACGTCACACAGGAAACTCAAAGTTTCAGAAGCGCGTCGTTAAGAGCCGCAGAGGCAGAACTTCCGGTCTGTTTTCCAAAATAAAAGTCACGTTTTTATCCTTCGCATTTTATATTCGAAAGATAAACAATTTAAAGTGTTTTGACGTATTTAACCACAGCGTGACGTCACGTGGTCAGGTGAGAGAATAGGCTCGTTCGTTAGAGCTGCTTCTCGCCTGCAGTCCAGAGAGCAGCAGGAGGCGGTGACAGCTTTAGGCTGCCTTCAAGGTACACAGGAAGTCACAGAAACAGTGACTTCCTGTTAGTTCAGAACTGTTGTCTACTTGTAGTTTACAGATCACGTTTGGATTTATTCATATGTGTTTGTAAATATATATTTATGTATAAATGTGTGTGTAGCTGCATCCTTTGTTCTGTTTATGTCTGCCTGTGAAATACATTACTACTGGTTTAGACATGTGTTGTATAAATACGATTTTATATTAACAACCACACAAAATATGTTTTAAGATTAAACATGAGATGAATAGTCAACAATCAAGCGTTAAGTATTACAACTACACATAAATAAGGATTTTCTGCACCTGTCTGGAACAGCAAAGAGCCCTGCAACAAAAACTAACGGCCTCCAGGAGAAACAACATGCGCCTCTTTGGAGTAGCAGAGGGAGAGGAGGGAAACTCCTCAAAAGTGAGCTGCCAATACCACAAGACTTGGATCTGAAGATACCCCGTCCCGAAGCCCCTCCGAGACATATCATTATCACCTTCCAGGAGTTCACAACCAAGGACATGGTACTGAGAGAAGCTTGGAAAAAGGGAAAAATCCAACTGAGTAACAGAACTATCTACTTTGACCATGACTATGCGACCGAGATAGTCAAGAAGCGCAGGGAATATAACGGGATAAAGAAAGCACTAAAGGAAAAGGGGGTTCGCTTCCAAACACCATACAGGAACATCCGGATCCACTGGGATACGGGATTCCCCGTGGAAGAGCTGGAGACCGAAGGAGAGAGCGACCTGGAAACACGGCTCCGTGACCTCTGGGATGGCAGCAGGCATCGGGCCGCCGTGGCGCAGAGAGCGAGGGATCGACCCCAGGAGCTCCAGAGGGGCGCACCGAGCAACCATGAGCGGGTCTCAAGCCTCACGACCCGGTATGACTGTTACAATCCTGAGACTAGTTTGACTACACTTTATTTGTATCTTGGCTTTATATCAACCACTATCTGGTAGCGAAGGTATCACTTTTCCATGGGATACGTTGGGCACATAGGATGGTAGAGTTACTGCTGTAACTCAGCAGCCATCCTCAATGCAGGCCCTCTCCTACCCAGAGGCAGTACCCTGACCCACCGACAGGGTCAGGGTACTGCCTCTCCTACCCAGAGGCAGTACCCTGACCCACCAACAGGGTCAGGGTACTGCCTCTCCCACCCAGAGGCAGTACCCTGACCCACCAACAGGGTCAGGGCACTGCCTCTCCCACCCAGAGGCAGTACCCTGACCCACCAACAGGGTCAGGGCACTGCCTCTCCTACCCAGAGGCAGTACCCTGACCCACCAACAGGGCCAGGGTACCGCCTCTCCTACCCAGAGGCAGCACCCTGACCCACCAACAGGGTCAGGGTACCGCCTCTCCCACCCAGAGGCAGCACCCTGACCCACCAACAGGGTCAGGGTACCGCCTCTCCCACCCAGAGGCAGTACCCTGACCCACCAACAGGGTCAGGGTACCGCCTCTCCCACCCAGAGGCAGTACCCTGACCCACCAACAGGGTCAGGGTACTGCCTCTCCCACCCAGAGGCAGCACCCTGACCCACCAACAGGGTCAGGGCACTGCCCCTCCCACCCAGAGGCAGCACCCTGACCCACCAACAGGGTCACAGGCGAGGAGGAGCAAGAGCCTCCTTCACGTTTGGAGGTCTGTTTATTTTTGTGTTTCATAGTTATTGTTTTTGTTCAGACTTTGTTTTGGGGGGCAACAAGCTTATGTATTAATTGGCCTTTTTCTTTCATGTATGTTTATTTGTTCTTTCTGGTTCAGGGAGTAGATCAGTTAAGTTCCGTTGTGATGAGTGTGTTGACACAATGGCAGACACACACATAGTGACAAAGTAAAACTTATTTCTTTTAATGTCAATGGGCTTTTGAATCCAATTAAACGCAGTAAAATATTAACCATTATAAGAGAACACAAATTAGAGGGAGATATTGTAACACTGAAATGGTGTGCGTATGACTCTGACTTCACACCAAATAAACTAGATACTAGATTTAGGGATTGGACAGCTACAGGAATAACAGCCATATGCAAAATTATGAAAGGAGGCACACTGCTAAGGTTTGAAGCTCTTAAAGAGAAACATTCTCTAGAAAAACAGGACTTCCATCGATACTTGCAGATGCGACACTTCGTGAATATGAAGATGAAAAATACGACAAATAGTACATATCTGATAGAACTGTTTAAAAAAGCATATAACTCGCTCCCTAGTTATACATTGTTTTTTCTTTTTGTTTCTTTGTTTCATTTTGTTTCTTTTTGTTTTCTTTTTGTTGTTTGTTCTGTTTTTTCACCCCTTGTATACGTACATGGCTCGTATGAGCATCATCAGGGAGGGCAATTGTCTGAAGAGCATTTGTAGATGTCTGATTGATGCCTAATACCAATAAAAAAAAAAAAATTCTAGAACACGTGGTGTTTGCTGTCAGATCTAAGAGCCAATCAGCTCTCTGATGTGGCGACAGCCAGGCGTTTCCCATCATGCACTGGGCCACGCAGTCCGTAGAGAGATACTGCGGCGCCTGGCTGTAGAATCGACGGCCGCCTTGCTCTCGTGAGAGTATCGTTGACCACGTGTGCATGACGTCAGAGCAAGTCGGGAGCAAGTCAGACTAAAATCTACCCAGCATGCATTGTGAGCCGATCGCCGCCGATCAATTCTACGCAGAACTGGCTCCTCGCGAACGAGCCTAATGAAGCTTTAACACACGAAGCTCCATAGAACCAGAGGTTTGGCTCCTCGTTTTAACATTAATATGAACCTTTAGACAAAACGGCAGGCGCCGTCTTTTTAGAAAGAAAGTCTGCATGTTGAGAACAAAACAATTGGAATACTGTGTGGAAAAAAAGTGGAATGTTTTAGAAAACAAGTCTTTTTCAGTTTTTTTTTAAGAAAGTCAGAATTTTGAGAAAGAATGTCTGAATATTTAATATAAGTCAGCATGTTGAGAGAAAGTCAGATTGTCGAAAAAGAAAGTCGGACTGTTAATAAAAAGTCTCAAAGTCTGAATATTTTGAGAGAAAAAGTCTGAATATTTTAGAGAAAATGTCGAAAAGTCATAATGTTTTAAGAAATTATGTCGTAGTGTTGAAAAAAAGTCAGAATTTTTTGAGAGTTGGAATGTTGAGGAAAAAATGCGGAATGTTTTCGATTTTTTTTTGGGGAATGTTGAAAAAAAAGTTGGAATGTTGAGAAAAGTCTTATTTATTTTAGCAAGAATGTCTGAATGTTGAGAAAAGTCAGAATGTTGAGACTCCACGGTTCACACTCCAGCAGAACTCATGTAAACATTGACGGACTCAAAGGATCGTAACACAATGAGCTGTTCAGTGAGTTTTGGTACAATTCAGAGGATTTTTAATGAGTAGGAAGAAAAGATATTTAAAGCTAAGTTAAAGGTAGTTTGTGAACTTCAGAGGTGCAACGTGTACATGAGGCAGACGTGACAACGTCGACTCTGAAGTCCGTTTCTACGCCGACGATCCTCCGCCGTCCGTCAGGCGGCAGTTGAACCGATCCCGGAAGGCGTCCAGCAGGTGAGGGACGGCCTCCTCCACGCCGACGTCCCTCTGCAGCTCGGCGCTCAGCGACGTCACCCCTTTACCCACAATGCCGCAGGGCACCACGTGGTCGAACCACGACATGTCGGTGTTGCAGTTCAGAGCCAAGCCGTGAGACGTGACGTAGCGGCCGCAGTGGATCCCTGGAAGACAGCGAGAGGTTTCAGGAAAAGGACTTGAACCCTCCACCTGCAGGAAGTTGAGCTTTATATACATTACTTGTACCGACCTCGAGTTACCACGGTTACGCGGCCATTATTATTTAACAGGATCTGGGACAAAATAATGGAAACATTCGTGACGTGGAATACATTTCTGCTGACTAAAGGGGTTTGTGAAGATTCATTTCTACCTTCTAATGTTCGACTTTTACCCGCTAAAAAACATTCCAACCTTTTACACAACATTCTGACTTTTTTTTCTCAAAACATTTAGACTTTTTTCCCGCTCTAAAGCACACCCCGCTCTCTGAAACTAGAGATGGAGACATAAGGTTTTTCTCAATACTAAACCCTAAAATGTTCCAAATGAAACCACAGATCCTATTTACTGTGCGCCTCAGCAGGACTTTAACCATTTCCCTTCATCGTTGATGAAGTCACTGGACTGAACCAAAGGTTTAAACCGCTGCGTGACGCCGTCGTACCGATGGCACAGATCTTGTTGTCTGCCACCCAGACGCCGGTGTGAGGAGACGTGGACGCCTCCAGACCCAGCCGGCTGCAGGCGGAGATGACGGTCTGCTCCAGCTCAGAGACGTACCAGCGCACGCTCTGGGGAACAGAGCACACGTTAGTACATATTAGTACACGTTATTGCACGTTAATACATGTTAGTACCCGTTAGTACCCGTTAATACACGTCAATACATGTTGATACACATTAATACACGTCAATACACGTTAGTACATGTTAGTACATGTTAATACACGTTATTACACATCAATACATGTAAGTACACATTAGTACACGTTAACACACATTACACATGTTATTACAAAGGTCATTACATGTTAGTACACGTTAACACATGTTAGTACACGTTAACACATGCCATTACACGTTAGTACACGTTAACACATGTCAGTACACGTTAGTACACGTTAACACATGTCATTACACGTTAACACATGTCATTACACGTTAGTACACGTTAACACATGTCAGTACACGTTAGTACACGTTAACACATGTCATTACACGTTAGTACACGTTAACACACGTCATTACACGTTAGTACACGTTAACACATGTCATTACACGTTAACACATGTCATTACACGTTAGTACACATTAACACGTGTACTAACATGTGTTAACATGTACTAACATGTAATGACATGTTAACACATGTCATTACACGTTAGTACACGTTAACACATGTACTAACATGTGTTAACATGTACTAACATGTAATGACATGTTAACACATGTCATTACATGTTAGTACATGTTAACACATGTCATTACATGTTAGTACATGTTAACACATGTCATTACATGTTAGTACACGTTAACGTGTCATTACACGTTAGTACACGTTAACACATGTCATTACACGTTAGTACACGTTAACACGTGTCATTACACGTTAGTACACGTTAACACGTCATCACACGTTAGTACATGTTAACACATGTCAGTACACGTTAGTACATGTTAACACATGTCAGTACACGTTAGTACATGTTAACACATGTCAGTACACGTTAGTACATGTTAACACATGTCATTACACGTTAGTACATGTTAACACATGTCATTACACGTTAGTACATGTTAACACATGTCAGTACATGTTAGTACATGTTAACACATGTCATTACACGTTAGTACATGTTAACACATGTCAGTACACGTTAGTACATGTTAACACACGTCAGTACACGTTAACACATGTCAGTACATGTTAGTACATGTTAACACATGTCAGTACACGTTAGTACATGTTAACACACGTCAGTACACGTTAACACATGTCAGTACATGTTAGTACATGTTAACACATGTCATTACACGTTAGTACATGTTAACACATGTCAGTACACGTTAGTACATGTTAACACACGTCAGTACACGTTAACACATGTCAGTACACGTTAACACATGTCAGTACATGTTAGTACATGTTAACACATGTCATTACATGTTAGTACACGTTAACACATGTCATTACACGTTAGTACATGTTAACACATGTCAGTACATGTTAGTACATGTTAACACATGTCATTACACGTTAGTACATGTTAACACATGTCAGTACACGTTAGTACATGTTAACACACGTCAGTACACGTTAACACATGTCAGTACATGTTAGTACACGTTAACACATGTCATTACACGTTAGTACATGTTAACACATGTCAGTACACGTTAGTACATGTTAACACACGTCAGTACACGTTAACACATGTCAGTACATGTTAGTACATGTTAACACATGTCATTACACGTTAGTACATGTTAACACATGTCAGTACACGTTAGTACATGTTAACACACGTCAGTACACGTTAACACATGTCAGTACATGTTAGTACATGTTAACACATGTCATTACATGTTAGTACACGTTAACACATGTCAGTACATGTTAGTACATGTTAACACATGTCATTACATGTTAGTACATGTTAACACATGTCAGTACATGTTAGTACACGTTAACACATGTCATTACACGTTAGTACACGTTAACACATGTCAGTACACGTTAGTACACGTTAACACATGTCAGTACACGTTAACACACGTCAGTACATGTTAGTACACGTTAACACACGTCAGTACACGTTAGTACACGTTAACACATGTCAGTACATGTTAGTACATGTTAACACATGTCATTACATGTTAGTACACGTTAACACATGTCAGTACATGTTAGTACATGTTAACACACGTCATTACATGTTAGTACACGTTAACACATGTCAGTACACGTTAGTACACGTTAACACATGTCAGTACACGTTAGTACACGTTAACACATGTCAGTACACGTTAGTACACGTTAACACATGTCAGTACACGTTAACACACGTCAGTACATGTCATCACACGTTAACACACGTCAGTACATGTTAGTACACGTTAACACACGTCAGTACACGTTAACACATGTCATCACACGTTAACACACGTCAGTACATGTTAGTACACGTTAACACACGTCATTACACGTTAGTACACGTTAACACACGTCATTACATGTTAGTACACGTTAACACACGTCATTACATGTTAGTACACGTTAACACACGTTAGTACACGTTAACACATGTCATTACACGTTAGTACACGTTAACACACGTCATTACATGTTAGTACACGTTAACACACGTCATTACACGTTAGTACACGTTAACACACGTCATTACATGTTAGTACACGTTAACACACGTTAGTACACGTTAACACATGTCATTACACGTTAGTACACGTTAACACACGTCATTACATGTTAGTACACGTTAACACATGTCATTACACGTTAGTACACGTTAACACATGGCATTACATGTTAGTACACGTTAACACACGTCATTACACGTTAGTACACGTTAACACGTCATTACACGTTAGTACACGTTAACACATGTCATTACACGTTAGTACACGTTAACACATGGCATTACATGTTAGTACACGTTAACACACGTCATTACACGTTAGTACACGTTAACACGTCATTACACGTTAGTACACGTTAACACACGTCATTACACGTTAGTACACGTTAACACATGTCATTACATGTTAGTACACGTTAACACACGTCAGTACACGTTAACACGTTAACACATGTCATCACACGTTAGTACACGTTAACACATGTCAGTACATGTTAGTACACGTTAACACACGTCAGTACACGTTAGTACACGTTAACACACGTCAGTACACGTCAGTACACGTTAACACATGTCATCACACGTTAGTACATGTTAACACATGTCAGTACATGTTAGTACACGTTAACACACGTCAGTACATGTTAGTACACGTTAACACACGTCATTACATGTTAACACATGTCAGTACATGTTAGTACACGTTAACACACGTCAGTACATGTTAGTACACGTTAACACACGTCATTACATGTTAACACACGTCAGTACATGTTAGTACACGTTAACACACGTCATTACACGTTAGTACACGTTAACACGTCATTACACGTTAGTACACGTTAACACATGTCATCACACGTTAACACACGTCAGTACATGTTAGTACACGTTAACACACGTCATTACACGTTAGTACACGTTAACACACGTCATTACACGTTAGTACACGTTAACACATGTCATTACACGTTAGTACACGTTAACACATGGCATTACATGTTAGTACACGTTAACACACGTCATTACACGTTAGTACACGTTAACACGTCATTACACGTTAGTACACGTTAACACATGTCATTACACGTTAGTACACGTTAACACATGGCATTACATGTTAGTACACGTTAACACACGTCATTACACGTTAGTACACGTTAACACGTCATTACACGTTAGTACACGTTAACACACGTCATTACACGTTAGTACACGTTAACACATGTCATTACATGTTAGTACACGTTAACACACGTCAGTACACGTTAACACGTTAACACATGTCATCACACGTTAGTACACGTTAACACATGTCAGTACATGTTAGTACACGTTAACACACGTCAGTACATGTTAGTACACGTTAACACACGTCAGTACACGTCAGTACACGTTAACACATGTCATCACACGTTAGTACATGTTAACACATGTCAGTACATGTTAGTACACGTTAACACACGTCATTACATGTTAACACATGTCAGTACATGTTAGTACACGTTAACACATGTCAGTACATGTTAGTACACGTTAACACACGTCAGTACATGTTAGTACACGTTAACACACGTCATTACATGTTAACACACGTCAGTACATGTTAGTACACGTTAACACACGTCATTACACGTTAGTACACGTTAACACGTCATTACACGTTAGTACACGTTAACACATGTCATTACATGTTAGTACACGTTAACACACGTCATTACATGTTAGTACACGTTAACACACGTCAGTACACGTTAACACGTTAACACATGTCATCACGCGTTAGTACACGTTAACACATGTCAGTACATGTTAGTACACGTTAACACATGTCAGTACATGTTAGTACACGTTAACACACGTCAGTACATGTTAGTACACGTTAACACACGTCATTACATGTTAACACACGTCAGTACACGTCAGTACACGTTAACACATGTCATCACACACGTCATTGAGCTCGGCTCAGGCCGGGTGAAGCCCCTCACCTTCTTGAAGCTGCCCAGGTGCAGCACCGGGTAGCAGACCAGCTGTCCCGGCCCGTGGAAGGTGATGAGTCCTCCTCGGTTGGTGCGGTGCACGTCGGCCCCCAGCAGGCGGAGCCGGTCCAGCAGGGGACCCGGGTACGGCTGCTGCCGGAGCCCCGTGGTGTAGACCGCCGGGTGCTGGCACAGCAGGAGGGCGTGGGCCGGGCCGGACCGATGCCGGTCCACGTAGACCTGCTGCAGCCGCAGAGCCTCCCGGTAGGAGACCAGGCCCAGACGCACCACCTCCACCGCGGGCCTTCCGCCCCGCATCCAGGACCTAGACCAGGACCAGGACCAGGACCTAGAGCAGGACCTAGAGCAGGACCTAGAGCAGGACCCAGACCAGGACCCAGACCAGGACCTAGACCAGGACCTAGACCAGGACCTAGAGCAGGACCTAGAGCAGGACCCAGACCAGGACCCAGACCAGGACCCAGACCAGGACCTAGACCAGGACTTAGAGCAGGACCAGGACCTAGACCAGGACCGCAGACCAGGACCTAGACCAGGACCGCAGACTAGGACCTAGACCAGGACCTAGAGCAGGACCAGGACCTAGACCAGGACCGCAGACTAGGACCTAGAGCAGGACCTAGACCAGGACCTAGACCAGGACCGCATTAACACACAAAGCAAAGCAGCGGATCAGGCAGTGTGTCAACGTGGTTTCTTGGGCCTGAGGAGGTTTTAGTGGCATGAGCTTCAGGTCTCAGTGGACTGAGGGTCTAAATAATGAAGACCCCATTGAACCGGTTCACCCAGATTTAGGACAATCCAGGGCTTTGTTTTTTATTCAGAGTTTTAACAGAAATGTGTTTTAAATTCATTATGAATCATCGTTCTATGTTTTTATGGTTTATCTGAATGGTTCAAAGGCTTTTTAATGTAGTAAACATCATTTGTACTTTAAAAGGATTTTCATTTCTTTAGTAGTTTAATTGATAGATAAAATATTGTATAATATTATATCAATTAACTGCTTATCTGCTCAGTTTAACTGGTAAAAAAGACACATATTAACTCCATTTAGGAAGTCTCACTTCTTCTTATTTGTTCAACTTTAATGAGTTTCACCCCGAAAGAAACTCCATTCATAATCTTTTTAAATTCTGTTACCACTAAATCCTCCCCTGAAACAGTGCGTGAGCTTTACAGGTGAACACGTGACGCACTGATCGTTTCCGGTTTGAAACCACAGCTTAGATATTGAACCTGTTCGTCTTCAGGTGTGTTTCACCTGCGTGACTTTCCTCTAGCGGCTCGTGTCACTGCTGTCCGCCATTGTTGTTGTTCTTCTTTCTTCCTCGACGGTGAAAAATATGTACTTCCGGTTCCCGCAGCACTTCGCTGTCGCCTGCGGATCCGGAAATAAAACCTTTAACGATGAAAAGTTAATTTGTATTCATTACAGACGTTTATTAATATGATTAAAAAAACAACAACGTCAGACTGTGTTTGGGGATGTTACAATATTGTACCTTGTATTTGTTTTATGTATTTCATTATATGTTAATTGGACAGAGACACAATTTACAGATAATATACCGGTAATATACATATATTTATATTTATATGTATACGTATGTCATATGCCATATATTAATAGCTGCGCGCGCATCCAATCTGCGTTGCGCTCGCGCAGTTTCTCAGCGGCGGGGAGGGCGGGGTTTGTTTTGAGAGCGAGAAGACTCACCAGGCAAGATGGCGACCGCAGGGTCCGCCGAACGGCCCGGGACACCGGCCAGCGGAGAGCCCCGGTACGGGCCCGGAGCGGGGCGCGGGTCCGCGTCCAGTCCACCGGAGAACGAGCCGAGGAGGTGCGCGGGCGGACGGCCCGGCGGCAGCCCGCCCTGCGCGCACCCGGCCGGCCGACGAGCACTGAGACGCCCCGGCAGCGGAGAGCGGCTCCGGAGGAGGAGCAAGCCCGAGAGGAGCGGCAGCGGGGCGGGCAGGAGGGACCGCGACAGCCGGAGAGGTCGGTGTGGGCACCGGGGAGGCGGCCGCGCACAGCCCGCCGTGGCAGTGCAGGCCGCCGGGTGTTTGTTTCAATAGACAACCGCGTGTGTGTAACTTTAATATAAGTTTAACCAGGAGGTCATGAACCTGCAGGAGGAACTGACCTGCAGTCAGCTGAGTGGGCCCACAGGAGACAGACCAGCAGTAAGAACTGACCTGCAGTCAGCTGAGTGGGCCCACAGGAGACAGACCAGCAGTAAGAACTGACCTGCAGTCAGCTGAGTGGGCCCACAGGAGACAGACCAGCAGTAAGAACTGACCTCAGAACCAACTGGTTCTAGTGGGTCAGATTCATTAAGAGCTGGAGGACAAGTCCAGACATGTTGTCTGTAGAGGAGCTGATGTACTCTAGTACTACAGTACTACTGTAGCACTAGAGTACATCAGTATATACTACAGTACTACTCTAGTATTACAGTATTACTACACCAGTACTACAGTATTACACCAGTACTACAATACTACTCTACTTGTGTATATATTACTCAGTATTACTCTTCTTACTTATTATACTCTTTATACTTTTACTCCTTGTTGTTGTTTTCTACTTTATATATGTATTCTATTTCACAACGGTATCAGCATTATTATTTATTTACCCTGAACAATAGTTATTCTATTGTTCATATAAGTTTATATTTGTATTGTTGATATAAGTCTATATTTGTTTATTCTTCCGTCTCCTCAGAGTGCTTTGTTTCTCCGGCTCTCGTCCCAAAATGCTCTGACGTTTCATCGGCACCGGCCAGCAAACACAAGGTGCGTCCGGTTTACTGCGGTCCCTGAACGCAGCAGCGTGTGGTGCGTTCATGGACTGACGGGGTTTGTGTTTCAGGTGGCGTCCGAGGAGAGAGACGAGCTGAAGAGGAGGAACTGTAAAGACGAGTCGGTCCGACACGATGAAGAGCCAGTAAGACCTGTGTTTTATGTACATTATTTATTTATATATATATACACACACACACACACACACACACACACACACACACACACACACACACACATATAATACACCTTGTTCTTCAGGGGGTTCTGTCCGACTCGGAGAACGAGGAGCCGTTCAGCAGGAGGATCAGGAACATCTCGGCCTTCATCAGGAAAACCAAAAGCTCCGCCGGCCTCTCGAGGTGAGCTCGGCGACGTCATGCTGTCATGTGACGTCATGCTGTCATGTGACGTCATGCTGTCATGTGACGTCATTGTGTCATGTGACGTCATCGTGTCATGTGACGTCATCGTGTCATGTGACGTCACATGACGTCATCGTGTCATGTGTCCAGTGACGTCATCGTGTCATGTGAAGTTGTCGTGTCATGTGACGTCATCGTGTCATGTGACGTCATCGTGTCATGTGACGTCACATGACGTCATCGTGTCATGTGACGTCATCGTGTCATGTGACGTCACATGACGTCATCGTGTCATGTGACGTCATCGTGTCATGTGACGTCACATGACGTCATCGTGTCATGTGACGTCATCGTGTCATGTGACGTCACATGACGTCATCGTGTCATGTGACGTCATCGTGTCATGTGACGTCACATGACGTCATCGTGTCATGTGACGTCATCGTGTCATGTGACGTCACATGACGTCATCGTGTCATGTGTCCAGTGACGTCATCGTGTCATGTGAAGTTGTCGTGTCATGTGACGTCATCGTGTCATGTGAAGTTGTCGTGTCATGTGACGTCATCGTGTCATGTGACGTCATGTGTCATGTGACGTCATTGTGTCATGTGACGTCGTCGTGTCAGCTGACTGTGTTCTTCTTCTTCTTCAGTGGTGCTCAGAGGAGCCAGAGCTGCAGCGAGCCGGTGGAGGACCGAGGGGGGAAGACGAAGGTCGTCACCCAGCCGGCCCTCATCGACCGAGTAAGTTACACCACCTGGATATATTTGTGTGTGTGTGTGTGTGTGTGTGTGTGTGTGTGTGTGTGTGTGTATGTGTGTAATGTATATATACACACACACACATACACTTCAGAAGGTACTTTTACTCTCCTGACATTCAATCTTAGTACACCCAAACGTCGCATCCAAAATATCAGGCAACCTGTATATGGCTCTGAACTGCTGAGACTGTAGAGTTTAACAGCTGATCGCGCGCCGCCCCCCTCCACCCCCCTCCACCCCCCTCCCCAGGTTAGCATCGAGCTATGCGAACCTGCTTTCCCGTTTCCATCGCGTGTCTCACCAGCAGGGTCAGATGCACTTGCCAGCAGTGTTACAGAGTCCACAGTCCTCCAGCTGAAGATGTTTCTTCTCTGTAAATTAAAGGGTTCTTCCCCAGGTAGCCAAAATGACCTTGTCCGGATCCGGCTTAAGCTAGACGCGCCGGAAGAAACATGTCCGGCCCGGGTCCCGTTGCCGATTCTGCTGAGACTCTGCATGAACGACGCCCCAGAATCGGACCGAATACACCGGCCCGATTCCGGCGGCCGTCACTGCCGTCACTCGGCCGTAATGTAAACTGACCTGGGGCCGGCACTGGCCTGAAGCCGGCTACAGAAAACACGTCGCCAGGGTCCGGTTGCCGACTCAGCGAAGTCTCAGAATGACGCCCCAGAATCGAGTTGAATATATTCATCATGACACAAAAACAATACTTTACTTACTAAATTAAGCCGATCAAGATCCCATTGTTTGGTAACACAAGCAGTCCAACAAATGCCAAATAAGATAACATTTTATACATAATAATATATGATAAGAAAATATTGTTCATTATTATATAACAATACAATAAAATAAGACACGTAGACCAAAATGTTAGAGTACATTTTAATGAACTGAATGCACACAGGGTCAAATTAAATTACATTCAAAATAGACTAACTAAACACGAAGACCACCGTCTGTTGTACTACAACCGCACACAGGTGCACCACACACACACACACACACACACACACACACACACACACACACACACACACACACACACACACACACGTACACCCCTCACAGTTATTGTTTTAAATGATTCTGTCTTATGATTACAGTTATTTGATTGATTGATTTCCTATTTTTTTCATTCATACGCATATCAGGAAAGGTGCGATGCAATTTCATTTAAAGTGGTCTTGAAAAGGTCTTAAATTTGAGATGAAAAATCCTGGGGGTACCCTGTTGAAAAAGATTCCGACTTACCTTCCATAAACATTCTGACTATACTCAAAACATCTCAGGAGAGAGAATGCAGCTTTAACACATGAAGCATAGACTTCTACACAACCAGAGGAGTCACCCCCTGGTGGTCAGGAGAGAGAATGCAGCTTTAACACATGAAGCATATACTTCTATACAACCAGAGGAGTCATCCTGGTGGTCAGGAGAGAGAATGCAGCTTTAACACATGAAGCATAGACTTCTATACAACCAGAGTCGTGTCATATGGGCTGCATGATAGAACCTGACGGTCTGTTTTTCCTCTCTGGTCCTTCAGGTCGGCATCAGTCACAGTTACGCAGCAGGGATCCTCCTCTCCTCGGAGAACAGCCGGTCCGTCTCGGCTCCCGTCACCGCCGACCGCCGGCTCACCTGGCGCGCCGTCGTCTCGGTGGCGTCGACTCCCGCGGGCGTCGCCCGGCCCGAGCGCTCCATCAGCCCCGAGAGCAACGACAGCATCTCCGAAGAACTGAACCACTTCAAGCCCATCGTGTGCTCGCCGTGCACGCCGCCCAAACGCCTGCCGGACGGCCGTCTGCTGGAGCCCGCCGTCGTGAAGTCCACGCCCAGGAACCTGACCCGCGGCCTGCAGAAGGCCACCAGCTACGAGGCCAGTCCGGCCGTCCTGCAGAAGTGGAGGCAGATCGAACTGGACCGGCAGAGCCTCAAGGTGAACTCCAAGGCCACGCTGACTAGCCCCGTCAACGACAAGACCGGCGAGGACGCCAAGGCCCGCCGGTCCCCGCCGGACGGCGTGAGGGTCGCCAACAAGAGGAGGCTGCTGTTCGAACCTCCGGCTGGAGACGCGGACTCCTTCCAGAAGCAGTCCGTGAAGATCCGGGTCCCCGCGATCCGCTACGGCGGCGAGGCCGCTTTCAAAGGGAGCTCCGACTTCGAGCCCACGGCGGGCGCTCCCGAATCCGGCGCCGGCGGATCGCTTTTTAGCCGAAAGCGGTCGTTCTCGCCGTACGCTAAGAACTCCGGTTTCCAGTCGTGTAAGTTAGCGCCAAAGGACTCGCAGAGTCCGAGGAAGGAGTCCGACAGCGGCCTCCTCCGCAACCGGTCTACCTCGAGGAGGGGCAAGAAGCGGGAGCAGAAGACCAAACACCTGGACTCGGAGCGGGACCCGGACCCGAAGAGGAGCCGGTCGGCCGGCCAGGAGGCCTTCGACGAGCGGTACGTCCGTCGGGTCCAGCAGGAGCGCCGGGACCGGGCCGTCGCCCTGAAGCTGCAGAGACAGTTCGACCGGGAGAACCAGACCGCCGACGACCGCCGGGGGAGCCCCGACAAGTACTTCCTGCGGTCCTGGATGTCCAACCAGAACCAGCGCAGGAGGCGTGGCCTGAGGAGATCCCGACGAATCAACAAGAAGCACTAGAGAGAGAGAGGAGGTCTTGTTGAACCTCTTCCTGTCCGTCTTTGGACGCTGACTCGGCACAAAGACGGACGGGAGGAGGTTCATATATGCAAAGTGGCGAAAGGTTTGAATGTTTTTACACGACGGGAAACTTTAATTGTAGTTTTTAAAACGCTGTTGAGGGAAAGAACCGAACATGTGTTTGATCTTTTCACCAGCAAATCACCCAAAACTGAATGAAAGTCGGCTGCGGTCTGAAATCTGAATTCATCAACGGAGACGAACGCACGAAACCCACCAAAGATGAGAACTGTTGCTGTGTCAACTGGAGGTCTGGGTCTTCAGGGGTTCCTGGAGGTCTGGGTCTTCAGGGGTTCCTGGAGGTCTGGGTCTTCAGGGGTTCCTGGAGGTTCCTGGAGGTCTGGGTCTTCAGGGGCCCAGTACCTGCTCCCACTACATTACTGGTCCAGCTCGGTGCTGACGGTCTTTCAGTCTGAGCGTTAGTTTGATTCTGGACCCTGCTCCGTGGCCGCTGAGGCTCATGGGTACTGTAGTCTCAGAGCGGTGTGGATCAGGAGAGACCTGTGTGTTTGGGATGAACATGTAAACAAAAGCTTTAAGAAGGGTTTCTGTCTGAAGCAGTTTTGATGAAATCTGATTTAACCGGAAACTTCTGGATCAAACAGGATGAAGGTCAAAGGTCAAAGAACTCTGAGAGTCTGAGATTAAAGTCACCAGAATATTAGAAGAAAAACTTGTGTTTCAATTTGATTTTGGTCTTCACAACGTAAAACACCTTCAAACAACGTAAAACACCTTCAAACAACGTAAAACACCATAAAACAACGTAAAACACCTTCAAACAACGTAAAACACCTTCAAACAACGTAAAACACCTTCAAACAACGTAAAACACCTTCAAACAACGTAAAACACCTTCAAACAACGTAAAACACATTCAAACAACGTAAAACACATTCAAACAACGTAAAACACCTTCAAACAACGTAAAACACCATAAAACAACGTAAAACACATTCAAACAACGTAAAACACCTTCAAACAACGTAAAACACCTTCAAACAACGTAAAACACCTTCAAACAACGTAAAACACATTCAAACAACGTAAAACACCTTCAAACAACGTAAAACACCTTCAAACAACGTAAAACACATTCAAACAACGTAAAACACATTCAAACAACGTAAAACACCTTAAAACAACGTAAAACACATTCAAACAACGTAAAACACATTCAAACAACGTAAAACACCTTCAAACAACGTAAAACACATTCAAACAACGTAAAACACATTCAAACAACGTAAAACACCTTCAAACAACGTAAAACACCTTCAAACAACGTAAAACACCTTCAAACAACGTAAAACACCTTCAAACAACGTAAAACACCTTCAAACAACGTAAAACACGCCAAACAACGTAAAACACCTTAAAACAACGTAAAACACATTCAAACAACGTAAAACACCTTCAAACAACGTAAAACACCATAAAACAACGTAAAACACATTCAAACAACGTAAAACACCTTCAAACAACGTAAAACACCTTAAAACAACGTAAAACACCTTAAAACAACGTAAAACACATTCAAACAACGTAAAACACCTTAAAACAACGTAAAACACCTTAAAACAACGTAAAACACCTTCAAACAACGTAAAACACCTTCAAACAACGTAAAACGTGCCAAACACCTTTAAAACAAGGTCTTCACAGTGGGTTTACTTCATGTATTCATAAAGGAGTCACTAGTACAAGTACACTGAAGTACTTGTACTCCAGTCTGGTGGGTTTACATGTATATGACATAAAAAGAATAAAGGATGCAGCTACACACACATTTCTACATGTTTATATATTTATAAACACATGAATGAATCCAAACGTGGTCTGTAAACTACAAGTGGCCTACAGATCAGAACTAACAGGAAGTCATGTGTTGTGTGACTTCCTGTGTACTTTGAAGTCATCTGTATCTGCTCTCGGTAATATTATGAATTATAGCGTTAAATGTTTGAAAGTAAGTGAGATTCTTCCGACTGTGAGGTAAAGTAACATATTTTAAATATATCTTTGTTTGATCAAATATGTTGTTTTCAGTGTTTTTATGTCCTTTTATAAAAATCTTTTTTTAAATGTTTTGTGGGCGAGCAAATCCAAAGAGCGCGCGCGCTCGGGCACGCGGACGCGATGACGTGTGATATCACAGGTGGGCGTTCCATCCGACGTCGGTGAGAGCCAATCAGATACGTCCAGGTCACAGGCCCGCGTTCGGAGCTGAAGACAAGATGGCGGCTGCGAGGAACGGAAAGAGCGGACTAATGGAGAAAGTGAGGCTTCAAGTTTGATTGTTTTCCGTCAGATAGAAAGAAAAGACCCGGCTTTTATTCATTTATACTGTCAGCTCTCTGAGAGCCGGCGCTGCTGTTAGCCGACGAAGCTAACGCTTAGCTACTGCTACCAGCTGCACCAGCCTCCATCCAGGAAACATGCTATTTAAGATGAGTTAGCAGCTGCACTAGCCTCCATCCAGGAAACATGCTATTTAAGATGAGTTAGCAGCTGCACCAGCCTCCATCCAGGAAACATGCTATTTAAGATGAGTTAGCAGCTGCACTAGCATCCATCCAGGAAACATGCTATTTAAGATGAGTTAGCAGCTGCACTAGCCTCCATCCAGGAAACATGCTATTTAAGATGAGTTAGCAGCTGCACTAGCCTCCATCCAGGAAACATGCTATTTAAGATGAGTTAGCAGCTGCACTAGCATCCATCCAGGAAACATGCTATTTAAGATGAGTTAGCAGCTGCACTAGCCTCCATCCAGGAAACATGCTATTTAAGATGAGTTAGCAGCTGCACTAGCCTCCATCCAGGAAACATGCTATTTAAGATGAGTTAGCAGCTGCACTAGCCTCCATCCAGGAAACATGCTATTTAAGATTATTAACTGCTGCACTAGCCTCCATCCAGGAAACATGCTATTTAAGATGAGTTAGCAGCTGCACCAGCCTCCATCCAGGAAACATGCTATTTAAGATGAGTTAGCAGCTGCACTAGCCTCCATCCAGGAAACATGCTATTTAAGATTATTAACTGCTGCACTAGCCTCCATCCAGGAAACATGCTATTTAAGATGAGTTAGCAGCTGCACCAGCCTCCATCCAGGAAACATGCTATTTAAGATGAGTTAGCAGCTGCACTAGCCTCCATCCAGGAAACATGCTATTTAAGATGAGTTAGCAGCTGCACTAGCCTCCATCCAGGAAACATGCTATTTAAGATGAGTTAGCAGCTGCACTAGCCTCCATCCAGGAAACATGCTATTTAAGATGAGTTAGCAGCTGCACTAGCCTCCATCCAGGAAACATGCTATTTAAGATGAGTTAGCAGCTGCACCAGCCTCCATCCAGGAAACATGCTATTTAAGATGAGTTAGCAGCTGCACTAGCATCCATCCAGGAAACATGCTATTTAAGATGAGTTAGCAGCTGCACTAGCCTCCATCCAGGAAACATGCTATTTAAGATGAGTTAGCAGCTGCACTAGCCTCCATCCAGGAAACATGCTATTTAAGATGAGTTAGCAGCTGCACTAGCCTCCATCCAGGAAACATGCTATTTAAGATGAGTTAGCAGCTGCACTAGCCTCCATCCAGGAAACATGCTATTTAAGATTATTAGCTGCTGATGATAACAGTCAATAGTAATAATCCTCAATCCCAATGAAAGTGTTGGTCTCTGTGTTCCAGTGGAGGATCGATGAGAAACCAGTGAAAATAGATAAATGGGACGGAGCCGCTGTGAAGAACTCGCTGGATGACGCCGCGAAGAAGGTGAGCTTTTATTCTGAAAGGCTAGTGGTCAGTAACTAGTGACCAGTGATCAGTGACCAGTGATCAGTAACTAGTGATCAGTAATCAGTGGTCAGTAACTAGTGACCAGTGGTCAGTAACTAGTGGTCAGTAACTAGTGGTCAGTAACTAGTGGTCAGTAACTAGTGGTCAGTGACTAGTGACTAGTGATCAGTGACCAGTGATCAGTAACTAGTGATCAGTAATCAGTGGTCAGTAACTAGTGACCAGTGGTCAGTAACTAGTGGTCAGTAACTAGTGGTCAGTAACCAGTGGTCAGTAACTAGTGGTCAGTAACTAGTGGTCAGTGACTAGTGACCAGTAACTAGTGACCAGTGACTAGTGACCAGTGACTAGTGACCAGTGACTAGTGACCAGTGACTAGTGACCAGTGACTAGTGACCAGTGACTAGTGACCAGTAATCAGTGGTCAGTAATCAGTGGTCAGTAACTAGTGACCAGTGGTCAGTAACTAGTGACCAGTGACCAGTAACTAGTGACCAGTAACTAGTGACCAGTAACTAGTGACCAGTAACTAGTGACCAGTAACTAGTGACCAGTAACTAGTGACCAGTAACTAGTGACCAGTGGTCAGTAACTAGTGACCAGTGACTAGTGACCAGTAACTAGTGACCAGTAACTAGTGACCAGTAACTAGTGACCAGTAACTAGTGACCAGTAACTAGTGACCAGTAACTAGTGACCAGTGGTCAGTAACTAGTGACCAGTGGTCAGTAACTAGTGATCAGTAACTAGTGATCAGTAACTAGTGACCAGTGGTCAGTAACTAGTGACCAGTGGTCAGTAACTAGTGATCAGTAACTAGTGACCAGTGGTCAGTAACTAGTGACCAGTAACTAGTGACCAGTGACCAGTAACTAGTGACCAGTAACTAGTGACCAGTAACTAGTGACCAGTAACTAGTGACCAGTGACTAGTGACCAGTAACTAGTGACCAGTGACTAGTGACCAGTGACTAGTGACCAGTGACTAGTGACCAGTGGTCAGTGACCAGTGGTCAGTAACTAGTGACCAGTGGTCTGTAACCAGTGACCAGTGGTCAGTGACCAGTGACCAGTGACTAGTGGTCAGTAACTAGTGACCAGTGGTCAGTAACTAGTGGTCTGTAACTAGTGACCAGTGGTCTGTAACTAGTGACCAGTGGTCTGTAACTAGTGGTCTGTAACTAGTGGTCAGTAACTAGTGGTCAGTAACTAGTGACCAGTGGTCTGTAACCAGTGGTCTGTAACCAGTGACCAGTGACTAGTGGTCAGTAACCAGTGACTAGTGGTCAGTAACCAGTGACTAGTGGTCAGTAACTAGTGGTCAGTAACTAGTGGTCAGTAACCAGTGACTAGTGGTCAGTAACTAGTGGTCAGTAACTAGTGGTCAGTAACTAGTGACCAGTAACTAGTGATCAGTAACCAGTGACTAGTGGTCAGTAACTAGTGGTCAGTAACTAGTGACCAGTAATCAGTGACCAGTAACTAGTGACCAGTGATCAGTAACTAGTGATCAGTAACTAGTGACTAGTGGTCAGTGGTCAGTAACTAGTGACTAGTGGTCAGTGACCAGTAACTAGTGACTAGTGGTCAGTGACCAGTGACCAGTAACTAGTGACCAGTGGTCAGTGGTCAGTGACCAGTGGTCAGTGACCAGTAACTAGTGACCAGTGGTCAGTGACCAGCGGTCAGTGACCAGCGGTCAGTGACCAGTGGTCAGTAACTAGTGGTCAGTAACTAGTGACTAGTGGTCAGTAACTAGTGACCAGTAACTAGTGACCAGTAATCAGTGACCAGTAACTAGTGACCAGTGATCAGTAACTAGTGATCAGTAACTATTGACCAGTAACTAGTGACTAGTGGTCAGTGACCAGTAACTAGTGACTAGTGGTCAGTGACCAGTAACTAGTGACTAGTGGTCAGTGACCAGTAACTAGTGACCAGTGGTCAGTGACCAGTAACTAGTAACCAGTGGTCAGTGACCAGTAACTAGTAACCAGTGGTCAGTGACCAGTAACTAGTGACCAGTGGTCAGTGACCAGTAACTAGTGACCAGTGGTCAGTGACCAGTAACTAGTGACCAGTGGTCAGTGACCAGCGGTCAGTGACCAGTGGTCAGTGACCAGTGGTCAGTGACCAGTGGTCAGTGACTAGTGGTCAGTGACTAGTGGTCAGTGACTAGTGACTAGTGGTCAGTGACTAGTGGTCAGTGACCAGTGGTCAGTGACTAGTGGTCAGTAACTAGTGGTCTAACTAGTGGTCTAACTAGTGACCAGTGGTCTAACTAGTGACCAGTGGTCTGTAACTAGTGACCAGTGGTCTGTAACCAGTGGTCTGTAACCAGTAGTCAGTGACCAGTGGTCAGTGGTCAGTAACTAGTGGTCAGTAACTAGTGGTCAGTAACTAGTGGTCAGTAACTAGTGGTCAGTAACTAGTGGTCAGTGGTCAGTAACCAGTGGTCAGTAACTAGTGGTCAGTAACTAGTGGTCAGTAACTAGTGGTCTAACTAGTGACCAGTGGTCTAACTAGTGACCAGTGGTCTGTAACTAGTGACCAGTGGTCTGTAACCAGTGGTCTGTAACCAGTAGTCAGTGACCAGTGGTCAGTGGTCAGTAACTAGTGGTCAGTAACTAGTGGTCAGTAACTAGTGGTCAGTGGTCAGTAACTAGTGGTCAGTAACTAGTGGTCAGTAACTAGTGGTCAGTAACTAGTGGTCAGTAACTAGTGGTCAGTGGTCTGTAACTAGTGGTCTGTAACCAGTGACCAGTGGTCTGTAACCAGTGGTCTGTAACCAGTGACCAGTGGTCTGTAACCAGTGACCAGTGGTCTGTAACCAGTGGTCTGTAACCAGTGACCAGTGGTCTGTAACCAGTGGTCAGTGACCAGTAACCAGTGGTCTGTAACCAGTGGTCAGTGACCAGTAACCAGTGGTCTGTAACCAGTGGTCAGTGACCAGTAACCAGTGGTCAGTAACCAGTGACTAGTGGTCAGTAACTAGTGATCAGTAACCAGTGGTCAGTGACCAGTAACCAGTGGTCAGTAACCAGTGACTAGTGGTCAGTAACTAGTGATCAGTAACCAGTGACTAGTGGTCAGTAACTAGTGATCAGTAACCAGTTGTCAGTGACTAGCGGTCAGTAACCAGTGACTAGTTGTCAGTAACCAGTGACTAGAGGTCAGTAACCAGTGACTAGAGGTCAGTGACCAGTGACTAAAGGTCAGTGACCAGTGACTAGAGGTCAGTGACTAGTGACTAGCGGTCAGTGACTAGTGACTAGCGGTCAGTGACCAGTGACTAGCGGTCAGTGACCAGTGACTAGCGGTCAGTAACCAGTGACTAGCGGTCAGTGACTAGTGACTAGCGGTCAGTGACTAGTGACTAGTGGTCAGTGACTAGTGACTAGTGACTAGTGGTCAGTAACCAGTAAGTAGTGGTCAGTAACCAGTAACTAGTAACCAGTAACTAGTGGTCAGTGACTAGTGACTAGTGGTCAGTGACTAGTGACTAGTGGTCAGTGACTAGTGGTCAGTGACCAGTGACTAGTGGTCAGTGACCAGTGACTAGTGGTCAGTGACTAGTGGTCAGTGACTAGTGGTCAGTGACTAGTGGTCAGTGACTAGTGGTCAGTAACCAGTAACTAGTGGTCAGTAACCAGTAACTAGTGGTCAGTAACCAGTGACTAGTGGTCAGTGACTAGTGGTCAGTGACTAGTGACTAGTGGTCAGTAACCAGTGACTAGTGGCCAGTGACTAGTGGTCAGTAACCAGTGACTAGTGGTCAGTAACCAGTAACTAGTGGTCAGTAACCAGTGACTAGTTGTCAGTGACTAGTGGTCAGTGACTAGTGGTCAGTAACCAGTAACTAGTTGTCAGTGACTAGTGGTCAGTAACCAGTAACTAGTAACTAGTTGTCAGTGACTAGTGGTCAGTAACCAGTAACTAGTTGTCAGTGACTAGTGGTCAGTAACCAGTAACTAGTTGTCAGTGACTAGTGGTCAGTAACCAGTAACTAGTTGTCAGTGACTAGTGGTCAGTAACCAGTAACTAGTTGTCAGTGACTAGTGGTCAGTAACCAGTAACTAGTTGTCAGTGACTAGTGGTCAGTAACCAGTAACTAGTTGTCAGTGACTAGTGGTCAGTAACCAGTGGTCGTCCTTCAGGTGCTGCTGGAGAAGTACGGGTACCTGGAGAACTTCGGGCTGGTGGACGGCCGGCTGGTGGTCTGCACCGTCTCCTGCCTGTTCGCCATGCTGGCTCTGGTCTGGGACTTCCTGCACCCGTTCCCCGAGTCCAGACCGGTCCTGGCCTGCTGCGTCATCTCATATCCTTCTGGGGCACCGAGACCTCCTGGTCCCTGGTCCCCGTTCTCTGGTCTCAGATTGCCCCCTGCATCACGTACTTCATCATGATGGGGTCCTGTATGAGTGTGGTGGTCTTGGTCCTGGGTGTGGGGGTCCTGTATGTGTGGTGGTCCTGGTCCTGGGTGTGGGGGTCCTGTATGTGTGGTGGTCTTGGTCCTGGTTGTGGGGGTCCTGTATGAGTGTGGTGGTCTTGGTCCTGGGTGTGGGGGTCCTGTATGAGTGTGGTGGTCTTGGTCCTGGGTGTGGGGTCCTGTATGAGTGTGGTGGTCTTGGTCCTGGGTGTGGGGGTCCTGTATGAGTGTGGTGGTCTTGGTCCTGGGTGTGGGGGTCCTGTATGAGTGTGGTGGTCTTGGTCCTGGGTGTGGGGGTCCTGTATGAGTGTGGTGGTCTTGGTCCTGGGTGTGGGGGTCCTGTATGAGTGTGGTGGTCTTGGTCCTGGGTGTGGGGTCCTGTAGGAGTGTGGGGGTCCTGTATGAGTGTGGTGGTCTTGGTCCTGGGTGTGGGGTCCTGTATGACTGTGGTGGTCTTGGTCCTGGGTGTGGGGTCCTGTATGAGTGTGGGGGTCTTGGTCCTGGGTGTGGGGTCCTGTATGAGTGTGGTGGTCTTGGTCCTGGGTGTGGGGTCCTGTATGACTGTGGTGGTCTTGGTCCTGGGTGTGGGGTCCTGTATGAGTGTGGGGGTCTTGGTCCTGGGTGTGGGGTCCTGTATGAGTGTGGGGGTCTTGGTCCTGGGTGTGGGGTCCTGTATGGGTGTGGTGGTCTTGGTCCTGGGTGTGGGGTCCTGTATGACTGTGGTGGTCTTGGTCCTGGGTGTGGGGTCCTGTAGGAGTGTGGGGGTCCTGTATGAGTGTGGTGGTCTTGGTCCTGGGTGTGGGGTCCTGTATGACTGTGGTGGTCTTGGTCCTGGGTGTGGGGTCCTGTATGAGTGTGGGGGTCTTGGTCCTGGGTGTGGGGTCCTGTATGAGTGTGGTGGTCTTGGTCCTGGGTGTGGGGGTCCTGTATGACTGTGGTGGTCTTGGTCCTGGGTGTGGGGTCCTGTATGACTGTGGTGGTCCTGGGTGTGGGGTCCTGTAGGAGTGTGGGGGTCCTGTATGAGTGTGGTGGTCTTGGTCCTGGGTGTGGGGTCCTGTATGACTGTGGTGGTCTTGGTCCTGGGTGTGGGGTCCTGTATGAGTGTGGGGGTCTTGGTCCTGGGTGTGGGGTCCTGTATGAGTGTGGGGGTCTTGGTCCTGGGTGTGGGGTCCTGTATGGGTGTGGTGGTCTTGGTCCTGGGTGTGGGGTCCTGTATGAGTGTGGTGGTCTTGGTCCTGGGTGTGGGGTCCTGTATGAGTGTGGTGGTCTTGGTCCTGGGTGTGGGGGTCCTGTATGAGTGTGGGGGTCTTGGTCCTGGGTGTGGGGGTCCTGTATGAGTGTGGTGGTCTTGGTCCTGGGTGTGGGGGTCCTGTATGAGTGTGGTGGTCTTGGTCCTGGGTGTGGGGTCCTGTATGAGTGTGGTGGTCTTGGTCCTGGGTGTGGGGTCCTGTATGACTGTGGTGGTCTTGGTCCTGGGTGTGGGGGTCCTGTAGGAGTGTGGGGGTCCTGTATGAGTGTGGTGGTCTTGGTCCTGGGTGTGGGGTCCTGTATGACTGTGGTGGTCTTGGTCCTGGGTGTGGGGTCCTGTATGACTGTGGTGGTCTTGGTCCTGGGTGTGGGGGTCCTGTATGAGTGTGGGGGTCTTGGTCCTGGGTGTGGGGTCCTGTATGAGTGTGGGGGTCTTGGTCCTGGGTGTGGGGTCCTGTATGAGTGTGGGGGTCTTGGTCCTGGTCCTGGTTCCTTAACGCCCCCCTGCATCACGTACTTCATCATGATGGGAGTCCTGACCCTCTACACGTCCTACAAGGAGAAGAACATCTTCCTGGTCTCGCTGCAGAAGGACCCGGCTGGAATGGATCCGGATCACATGTGGCAGCTCTCCTCGTCCCTCAAACGGTCTGAAGCCTTTACCCAGCATGCATCTGATGACCACAAACACACACACGTACTTTGTGTCTTTATACTTTGTGTTCATATATTCCCGACACACGCACAGCTGTTGTAACTAATTTGCCATTTAAAAAAAGGTAAGAAATCGCAATACATCGCAGCATCGTGATAACATCGTATCGTGACTTAAGTATCGTGATAATATCGTATCGTGACTTAAGTATTGTGATAACATCGTATCGTGACTTAAGTATCGTGATAACATCGTATCGTGACTTAAGTATCGTGATAATATCGTATCGTGACTTAAGTATTGTGATAACATCGTATCGTGACTTAAGTATCGTGATAACATCGTATCGTGACTTAAGTATCGTGATAATATCGTATCGTGACTTAAGTATTGTGATAACATCGTATCGTGACTTAAGTATCGTGATAACATCGTATCGTGACTTAAGTATCGTGATAACATCGTATCGTGACTTAAGTATCGTGATAATATCGTATCGTGATAATATCGTATCGTGACTTAAGTATCGTGATAATATCGTATCGTGACTTAAGTATCGTGATAACATCGTATCGTGACTTAAGTATCGTGATAACATCGTATCGTGACTTAAGTATCGTGATAATATCGTATCGTGACTTAAGTATCGTGATAATATCGTATCGTGACTTAAGTATCGTGATAACATCGTATTGTGACTTAAGTATCGTGATAACATCGTATCGTGACTTAAGTATCGTGATAACATCGTATCGTGACTTAAGTATCGTGATAACATCGTATCGTGACTTAAGTATCGTGATAACATCGTATCGTGACTTAAGTATTGTGATCGTATCGTGACTTAAGTATTGTGATAACATCGTATCGTGACTTAAGTATTGTGATAACATCGTATCGTGACTTAAGTATCGTGATAACGTCGTATCGTGACTTAAGTATTGTGATAACATCGTATCGTGACTTAAGTATTGTGATAACATCGTATCGTGACTTAAGTATCGTGATAACATCGTATCGTGACTTAAGTATCGTGATAATAACGCATTGTAATATCGTAGCGTGATAATATCGTATCCTGATTTAAAAATGATGACATCGTATTGTGATGATATGGTATCGTGGGACCTCTGGTGATTCGCACCTCTACTAACGTGTACTCTGTGTACTCCCCTCAGGTTCGATGACCAGTACTCTGTGTACTCCCCTGTACTCTAACGTGTACTCTGTGTACTCCCCTCAGGTTCGATGACCAGTGCTCTGTGTACCCCCCTGTACTCTAACGTGTACTCTGTGTACTCCCCTCAGGTTCGATGACCAGTGCTCTGTGTACTCCCCTGTACTCTAACGTGTACTCTGTGTACTCCCCTCAGGTTCGATGACCAGTACTCTGTGTACTCCCCTGTACTCTAACGTGTACTCTGTGTACTCCCCTCAGGTTCGATGACCAGTACTCTGTGTACTCCCCTGTACTCTAACGTGTACTCTGTGTACTCCCCTCAGGTTCGATGACCAGTACTCTGTGTACTCTAACGTGTACTCTGTGTACTCCCCTCAGGTTCGATGACCAGTACTCTGTGTACTCTAACGTGTACTCTGTGTACTCCCCTCAGGTTCGATGACCAGTACTCTGTGTACTCCCCTGTACTCTAACGTGTACTCTGTGTACTCCCCTGTACTCTAACGTGTACTCTGTGTACTCCCCTCAGGTTCGATGACCAGTACTCTGTGTACTCTAACGTGTACTCTGTGTACTCCCCTCAGGTTCGATGACCAGTGCTCTGTGTACTCCCCTGTACTCTAACGTGTACTCTGTGTACTCCCCTCAGGTTCGATGACCAGTACTCTGTGTACTCTAACGTGTACTCTGTGTACTCCCCTCAGGTTCGATGACCAGTACTCTGTGTACTCCCCTGTACTCTAACGTGTACTCTGTGTACTCCCCTCAGGTTCGATGACCAGTACTCTGTGTACTCCCCTGTACTCTAACGTGTACTCTGTGTACTCCCCTCAGGTTCGATGACCAGTACTCTGTGTACTCCCCTGTACTCTAACGTGTACTCTGTGTACTCCCCTGTACTCTAACGTGTACTCTGTGTACTCCCCTCAGGTTCGATGACCAGTACTCTGTGTACTCCCCTGTACTCTAACGTGTACTCTGTGTACTCCCCTCAGGTTCGATGACCAGTACTCTGTGTACTCCCCTGTACTCTAACGTGTACTCTGTGTACTCCCCTCAGGTTCGATGACCAGTACTCTGTGTACTCTAACGTGTACTCTGTGTACTCCCCTCAGGTTCGATGACCAGTACTCTGTGTACTCTAACGTGTACTCTGTGTACTCCCCTCAGGTTCGATGACCAGTACTCTGTGTACTCCCCTGTACTCTAACGTGTACTCTGTGTACTCCCCTGTACTCTAACGTGTACTCTGTGTACTCCCCTCAGGTTCGATGACCAGTACTCTGTGTACTCTAACGTGTACTCTGTGTACTCCCCTCAGGTTCGATGACCAGTGCTCTGTGTACTCCCCTGTACTCTAACGTGTACTCTGTGTACTCCCCTCAGGTTCGATGACCAGTACTCTGTGTACTCTAACGTGTACTCTGTGTACTCCCCTCAGGTTCGATGACCAGTACTCTGTGTACTCCCCTGTACTCTAACGTGTACTCTGTGTACTCCCCTCAGGTTCGATGACCAGTACTCTGTGTACTCCCCTGTACTCTAACGTGTACTCTGTGTACTCCCCTCAGGTTCGATGACCAGTACTCTGTGTACTCCCCTGTACTCTAACGTGTACTCTGTGTACTCCCCTGTACTCTAACGTGTACTCTGTGTACTCCCCTCAGGTTCGATGACCAGTACTCTGTGTACTCCCCTGTACTCTAACGTGTACTCTGTGTACTCCCCTCAGGTTCGATGACCAGTACTCTCTCAGAGTTTCCTTCTCTGACGGGAAGTCCAGGAACTTCCGTGAAGCCGAGTTCACGAAGTCGGTGTCGACGTTCTTCGACGAGAACGGAACGTTGTCCATGGACCAGTTTGAGAGGAGCGTGTCTGGACTGCACGACAGACTGGCGCCCAGTAAGAAGAGCCAGTGACCAGTAAGTCAGGGTACTAGTACATCAGTGTATTAGTACATGAGGACATTCAGATGATTGATGGATCAGTTATGGATCAGTTATGGATCAGTTATGGATCAGTTAGAATAAGTTATGGATCAGGTATGGATCAGTTATGGATCAGTTAGAATAAGTTATGGATCAGTTATGGATCAGTTAGAATAAGTTATTGATCAGTTCTTGTTCAAATTTCCCCTTGGGATTAATAAAGTATATATTCATAAATTCATTCATTCATGATGAGTTCTGGATGTTTCTGTCTTCCAGCTCATTTTAGGCTCCTCCTCCATAACTTCACAACAAACCCTTCAGACCGGATGTTTTCCACCAACCACATCGTGACATCACGGGTGGGCGGAGCCGACTCAGCTGTGAGGTCACCGGAGGAAAGGAGCCGCCTGATTGGTCCCAGCGGGTTGTCGAGGCAACGCAAGAACGTAAACGATGAAAGCTGCAGAAGTCTGTTTCTGTCTGGTGGTTAGCGTCGTTAGCATCGTTAGCAGTGAGAGAGGCTGTCATGTGACCTCAACAGGAAGTGAACCTTTACTTGTTGGTCTGTTATTGATCTGTGACGTATTAAAGATGGAGAATGTTACAGGAACACCTGGTCTGTTTGTCTGCACCGCCTCCTTCATCCAGCAGGGGGAGCTGCTGCTCTGAGAGTCGTCACTTATTATTTACACTTCATAATAACTCGCTTATTATTTACACTTCATAATAACTCGCTTATTATTTACACTTCATAATAACTCGCTTATTATTTACACTTCATAATAACACTATAATAACAATACACTTATTATTTACACCTCATTATAACACTATAATAACAATACACTTCATTATTTAAGTAATAAGGTACTGGAGGCAGTACTGTGTCTACAATAATGAACTGTTCAAGGGAGTTGTTAGCAAATCCTTGAACTGTACATTATTGTAGACACAGTACTGCCTCGAGTACCTTATTGCTTTTATAATACGGGTACCTGTGACTTTATAAATGTAATGTAAGCTGCCTTTCAGCACAAAATAGTTGTAGCCGGCAAAACGTTGTGTATCGCATTTCAGCGACAGAGAAAATAGTCCCGGGACGCACGGGACGCACATACGGGACTATAAAACTGACAGGACTATAAACCTGACTGCAGCCCGGTTGAAAGCAGGTGGAGGATGACGCTCAGCACCGATGTAAAGAAGTGCTCTCGCTGCTTCTGTCCGTCTTTTCTTCGTCATGTTTCTCCTCCATGATGTTTAGAGAACTTTCCTCGCGTCGGGAAATTACCGACGTAATTATCTCTCACTGGAAATGATCAGGATTTTGTGATGAAACCCTTTTCATTCCTCATCTTTAGGTTAGGGAGGAAGTGACGTGTGTGTTGTCGTTATGCTAGTGTGGGGGATGCTACGTGAGCTTGTTAGCTGTTCCGTTTGAGCTAACTTACTGTTAGCGAAGAGCCCCGTTGCAATACTGTGAACACTCAAGCAATAAACCTGCAAGTTAAGGAAACCAACGTCTGAGTCGTTACTGCGGACGTGACGACATCAAAGTTTACACCAAACATGTTTTTAACTGTCAAGCTTGAAATGACAACTAACGGTCGCACAATTTAAATCTAGCTGTTATTTTAAGTGATCACTGATATGGAACGCTCTAAATGTAAACAGGCTGTACAGTACTTTATGGCTGAATAAAATACACCCCGTGACTCACTCTCAACCAATCAGAATGCTTGATTTCATCTACCCGTATTATAAAACACTATAATAACTCACTTATAATAACGGGTGCATGGGTGGGGTTAGTATATGGGGCGGGGCCTGTGCATTCATGGGCGGGGTTAGTCGATATGGGGCGGGGCCTGTGTATTCATGGGCGGGGTTAGTCGATATGGGGCGGGGCCTGTGTATTCATGGGCGGGGTTAGTCGATATGGGGCGGGGCCTGCAGGCAGGAGCTGTGTGTCCTCAGCAGAGAGGGAAGTAGTCCGTCTCTCTGTGTGTCATGGCCGCCTGCTCCACCACCATCAACACCATCATGGTGACGCTACTGGGGACGCACTGGGGACACGGAGCGGTTGAGTCATTAGCGGTCTCGCGGAGGTCTGGCTGGTTGAGGTCTCAGCGGCGTTGCCTGGAGCTCCCTGCAGGTTCTGGTTGATCTGGACTCTCTGAACAGGACCCTGATGAGTCTTGCGTCTGCAGGTTTCAGCCAACCTGAAGCTGCAGGAGAAGGAGGAGGCTCGCAGGGATGTGGTGAGTTCGGACCCCTGACTACTTCCTGGTTCACCGATGTAGCTCAGAGCTCAGAGCGGTCTCTCCGTGTGGGGGGGGTTCAGGTCCGGGAGATCCTGATGGCTCTGGGTCTGCTGGTCCGTGCTAAAACCAGGACGTCCCACCTGTCGGGGGGTCCGAGGAAGAGGCTCTGGAGCTCGTCAATGATCCCCCTTCTTCGATGGACCCACCAGGTGAGGAACCACATACTGAAGGGGGTCCCCTCAGTCCACAGCTTGTAAAGACTTCTGAGACTTTCAAAATAAAAGGCCCGTCCTGTACTTCCTGTCTCAGCGGTCTTACAGCTCGCCCTGCTTCCAGGTGGTCTCTCTGCTCAAGGCTGTGTCTCGGGGGCCGGACCGCGGTCTGCACCATCCACCAGCTCCTCACTGAACTACATTACCCAGCAGCCCCGGCAGCAACAACACAACAATATCAATAATACACAGGGGTGTGCATTACTCAAGTACTGTTTTTAAGTACACAGTTCAAGTATTTCTACTTTACTTTCTACCTTTTACTGTACTACATCTCAGAGGTACATGTTGTTCTTTGTATTGTACTACATCACAGGGGTAAATATTGTACTTTTGAACTACTTTAACGGCATTGGTATACTTCTAGTCCACCGGTAGTGGAGTATTTTCACAGTGTGTATAATGCCGTGTTCACACCGGACGCGGTGCGAATTATCGCGCCGCATCCGGTGTGAACACGGCATTAGTACTTTCATTGCAGGTATACGTATATATATATATATATATATATATATATATATATATATATATATATATATATATATATATGTATATATGTATATACGTATATATATATATATATATATGTATATATGTATATATGTATATACGTATATATATATATATATATATATATATATATATATATATATATATATATATATATATATATATAGAACGCACCTGAACTCACCTGAACTCACCTGAACTAACACCTGAATGAACTCACCTGAACTCACCTGAACTAACACCTGAATGAACTCACCTGAACTCACCTGCAGCCGGCTTCGCTGCTCCCTTCGCTCGGTGCGTTTGTCTCCTGCAGGCGGCGACCTTCGCTGGTCCGGTCACGGCGTCCCGTCCTCTTGTTCTCGGGTTCTCGTCAGCTTCGACACATCCCCCGGTACCTGCAGTGGAGGTCCTACATCTCCTACGTTAGTAAAAGTACACGAGTATTATGCCTTTTAATTAAAGTATCAGGAGTACAACAATATGATATAATAATCCTTTATGTAAACAATATGATATAATAGTCCTTTATGTAAACAATATGATAAACAATATGATATAATAATCCTTTATGTAAACAATATGATATAATAATCCTTTATGTAAACAATATGATATAATAATCCTTTATGTAAACAATATGATATAATAATCCTTTATGTAAACAATATGATATAATAATCCTTTATGTAAACAATATGATATAATAATCCTTTATTTAAACAATATAATATAATAATCCTTTATTTAAACAATATGATATAATAATCCTTTATTTAAACAATATGATATAATAATCCTTTATGTAAACAATATGATATAATAATCCTTTATTTAAACAATATGATATAATAATCCTTTATTTAAACAATATGATATAATAATCCTTTATTTAAACGATATGATATAATAATCCTTTATTTAAACAATATGATATAATAATCCTTTATGTAAACAATATGATATAATAATCCTTTATGTAAACAATATGATATAATAATCCTTTATTTAAACGATATGATATAATAATCCTTTATTTAAACAATATGATATAATAATCCTTTATGTAAACAATATGATATAATAATCCTTTATGTAAACAATATGATATAATAATCCTTTATTTAAACGATATGATATAATAATCCTTTATTTAAACAATATGATATAATAATCCTTTATGTAAACAATATGATATAATAATCCTTTATGTAAACAATATGATATAATAATCCTTTATGTAAACGATATGATATAATAATCCTTTATTTAAACAATATGATATAATAATCCTTTATGTAAACAATATGATATAATAGTCCTTTATTTAAACAATATGATATAATAATCCTTTATTTAAACAATATAATATAATAATCCTTTATTTAAACGATATGATATAATAATCCTTTATTTAAACAATATGATATAATAATCCTTTATGTAAACAATATGATATAATAATCCTTTATGTAAACAATATGATATAATAATCCTTTATTTAAACGATATGATATAATAATCCTTTATGTAAACAATATGATATAATAATCCTTTATTTAAACGATATGATATAATAATCCTTTATGTAAACAATATGATATAATAATCCTTTATTTAAACGATATGATATAATAATCCTTTATTTAAACGATATGATATAATAATCCTTTATTTAAACGATATGATATAATAATCCTTTATTTAAACAATATGATATAATAATCCTTTATTTAAACGATATGATATAATAATCCTTTATGTAAACAATATGATATAATAATCCTTTATTTAAACAATATGATATAATAATCCTTTATTTAAACGATATGATATAATAATCCTTTATTTAAACAATATGATATAATAATCCTTTATTTAAACGATATGATATAATAATCCTTTATGTAAGTATGAATTGATTCAGATGAGACGATAAAGGATCATTTATTTGTCTCTCTTTCTCTTCTCATGACGTTTTCCATGGAGTTCAAGGAGAAGTGGTTAGGAAAGGGGATAAGGAAGTGGTTAGGAAGTGGTTAGGAAAGGGGATAAGGAAGTGGGTAGGAAAGGGGATAAGGAAGTGGTTAGGAAGTGGTTAGGAAAGGGGATAAGGAAGTGGGTAGGAAAGGGGATAAGGAAGTGGTTAGGAAGTGGTTAGGAAAGGGGATAAGGAAGTGGGTAGGAAAGGGGATAAGGAAGTGGTTAGGAAGTGGTTAGGAAAGGGGATAAGGAAGTGGGTAGGAAGTGGTTAGGAAAGGGGATAAGGAAGTGGGTAGGAAAGGGGATAAGGAAGTTCTTTGTTGACTTTTTGACCACGCCCCTTGTCTCACGTTCATGTCACATGACGTCATCTTAGCCCCGCCCCTTCCCACAGGCGAGCATCAACACAACCAGTCACGTGGTCAGGATGGAGGAGGTCTGCAGGAACACGTGTGTTCTTCGAGCTGTTCCTCATCTTCATTTGGATGTTGATCACTACATCGGATCAGCTGATCGGTTATTGATCTCCGCCTTCACAAGTTTAAAGGTAAATATTCCTGATGAATGAATAGGATTAATATCTCCTTCTGTTTTATGTCACCAAGAAATCAAAGTATAGCTGAAGAAGTACTAATACCTCAGTTCTGTTGCAAGTATATTCTGCATACTAATATACATTATACTTATTTTGATGACTTTATATAATCTGTAATAATAAATCATTAGTCGATTCACGATCTGTAAAGTAACCAAAGCTGTCAGTAGATATACTGAAATACTTGAGTATTTCTACTACTTTCTAGCTCCAGTTTGTACTTTGTTACTAGCTGTAGTGAAAGTACATATCAAGTACAGTTAGATATACTTTAAGAAAGATAAGATTAAGAAAGATCATTGAGCGTATCTTAATAAACTCGTTGAACATGAACTGTTTTGGTTCAGACGAAGCTGTTTTACATGAAATCAAAGTACACGTGTTTGATGTCATGATTAAAGACTGAGCTCAGATCAGTCCACAATGTTCACTCTACATTTATGAAGATGAGATTTAAACAGGAACAGCTTCCTGTTTCAGTGACAAGACTTTCACAATAAAAGCATCCTAGAGCCAGAGTTAACTTTATCAAAGCTCTTCTTCAGACTTCACAACATAAACAAAGGTTCCTCTTCACAGTTTAAACCTCTTCAATCAATATTTAATGATCAATAATCATGTCATGTGACACTGTGAGGATGTTTGAATCATTTCATTCAGACTGTTTCACGTTAATAAAACCATAATTATTCTGTTTTGATCTGTTAGAAGAGTTAATATTGAAGAACATGAGTATAAAAGTTCATTATTATGTTTTCAACAGCAGTGAACTATCAATGTGTCTGAGATTATTATTAAAGTTATTAATGTGGTTTCATCAGGAATGTTGTTCAGTGATTTGAGAATCTGACTGAAATTATTATGATGAATTATTAACAAGAAGCGTTTTATGTGTTTCCTTCACATTAATCAGTTTGTGTTCTGCATAATTTTATCGTCAACTTGGGTGAAAACATAACCAAGTAGAACCCAACAGAAGCAAGCAGGACCAAGCATAACCCAACAGAACCCAACAGAATCCAACAGGACCCAACAGGACCAAGCTGAACCCAACAGAACCCAACAGAATCCAACAGGACCAAGCAGAACCCAACAGAAGCAAGCAGAATCCAACAGGACCAAGCAGAACCCAACAGAACCCAACAGAACCCAACAGAACCCAACAGGACCAAGCAGAACCAAACAGAACCCAACAGAACCCAACAGGACCAAGCAGAACCAAACAGAACCCAACAGGACCAACAGGACCAACAGGACCAACAGGACCCAACAGGACCAAGCATAACCCAACAGAACCCAACAGAATCCAACAGAACCCAACAGGACCAACAGGACCCAACAGGACCAAGCATAACCCAACAGAACCCAACAGAACCCAACAGAACCCAACAGAACCCAACAGGACCAACAGGACCCAACAGGACCAAGCATAACCCAACAGAACCCAACAGAACCCAACAGAACCCAACAGAATCCAACAGAACCCAACAGGACCAACAGGACCAAGCAGAACCCAACAGAAACAAGCAGAATCCAACAGGACCAAGCAGAATCCAACAGAACCCAACAGAATCCAACAGAACCCAACAGGACCAAGCAGAACCCAACAGAATCCAACAGAACCCAACAGGACCAACAGGACCCAACAGGACCAAGCATAACCCAACAGAATCCAACAGAATCCAACAGAACCCAACAGGACCAACAGGACCCAACAGGACCAAGCATAACCCAACAGAACCCAACAGAATCCAACAGGACCAACAGGACCCAACAGGACCAAGCATAACCCAACAGAACCCAACAGAATACAACAGAACCCAACAGGACCAAGCAGAACCCAACAGAAGCAAGCAGAATCCAACAGGACCAAGCAGAACCCAACAGAACCCAACAGAACCCAACAGGACCAAGCAGAACCAAACAGAACCCAACAGAACCCAACAGGACCAAGCAGAACCAAACAGAACCCAACAGAACCCAACAGGACCAACAGGACCAACAGGACCAACAGGACCCAACAGGACCAAGCATAACCCAACAGAACCCAACAGAATCCAACAGAACCCAACAGGACCAACAGGACCCAACAGGACCAAGCATAACCCAACAGAACCCAACAGAACCCAACAGAACCCAACAGGACCAACAGGACCCAACAGGACCAAGCATAACCCAACAGAACCCAACAGAATCCAACAGAACCCAACAGGACCAACAGGACCAAGCAGAACCCAACAGAAACAAGCAGAATCCAACAGGACCAAGCAGAATCCAACAGAACCCAACAGAATCCAACAGAACCCAACAGGACCAAGCAGAACCCAACAGAATCCAACAGAACCCAACAGGACCAAGCAGAACCAAACAGAACCCAACAGAACCCAACAGAACCCAACAGGACCCAACAGGACCAAGCATAACCCAACAGAATCCAACAGAATCCAACAGAACCCAACAGGACCAACAGGACCAAGCATAACCCAACAGAACCCAACAGAATCCAACAGGACCAACAGGACCCAACAGGACCAAGCATAACCCAACAGAACCCAACAGAATACAACAGAACCCAACAGGACCAAGCAGAACCCAACAGAAGCAAGCAGAATCCAACAGGACCAAGCAGAACCCAACAGAACCCAACAGAATCCAACAGAACCCAACAGGACCAAGCAGAACCAAACAGAACCCAACAGAACCCAACAGGACCAAGCAGGACCAAGCAGAACCCAACAGAACCCAACAGAACCCAACAGGACCAAGCAGGACCAAGCAGAACCCAACAGAACCCAACAGAATCCAACAGGACCAAGCAGAACCGACCTGACTGACTGAGGTTTTACATTAACGGCTAAAACAATCAGTGGCGTTAACGTTATGAAGCGCAGAAGCAGGAAAGCACTCAAGGCTCATGTTCAGTAACCGTGTCGCAGTAAAGCACGGTGGGATTAGCTCGCTAGCTAACGTAGAGTTTGTTATCTTCTCGTGAGGTCTTGAAGAGCCTGGAAGTCACAGATCTGTCTTCCAATCTGATTTCAGGTCTTTTTGCAGCTGATGTGAGTCCATGAGATACGATCCCTCATTATCGGAAAGTATTGACATTATCTCTACAAACAGCAGCTAAACTTGTTTCATCGTGTGCTCCTTATGTGATTATTAGTGATTATTTTGACTGCTTTAACGTCTCCAGCAGCTGTTTGATGAGACGTGAGCTGACTGTAAAACCAACAAAGGAGCTAAAAGATCCTCAAAAGCTGCAGAATTGGTCAGAATCCTCTCTGAGTTTTACACGTCATTAGTTAATATGAAAACATATGGTTATTTAAAGTTCTGACAAACTAAAGTGATGCTCAAACTAAACAAAAACAAAGGTTCCTCTGATGTAACCCTCACACGGGTGTTGAGGTAGTTACATCACTGATGCTCATTAATGAAGTCCCTCAGGTCAAAGGTCACTTCATGTCAACATGTTAGTCCCGGAGGCTCCTTCACATCGGCCACAGTCTCCACTAATTCCCTCTGAGGCAAATCAGTCCGAGCTGTTCACCAGTGAGACCAATCAGTCCGCAGACCTCAGCACTGGTTCCACTGGTCCACGGGGGCCGATAAGGACCTCCCCTCAGACGCTCTGAGGCAACCGCGGGACGGACAGACTCGTTACAACATATTACTTCTGCTGGTCAGGAAATGTGGGATATGAATTGTAACATTCAGATTCTCTAAAGTGGAGAGTCTGAGGTCAATAGTGGACTGTGGGCGACTGTGGGTCAGTGGAGGAGCGGGGTGGGCCTTCAATCAGAGGATCGGCGGTTTGATCCCCGGCTCCACTAGTCCATGTGACCTGTGTGAACGGTTAGGTTCCTTGCATGGTAGCTCCTGCACCAGTGTGTGAATGGGTGTGAATGGTAAATGATGACATGTAGTGTTAAAGAGCTTTGAGTGGCCAGAAGACTAGAAAAGAGAAGTACAAGTAGTATATTTACCATTTGAACACACAAAGACTTCCTGTAATCAAAACCTACAGCCTGCTTTCTACCAGTTAATACAGGAACAGAACAAGGCACTGCGACTATCTATGCTCAATGTTCCCTTTTAATCAGTGAACTCTCACATTACACTCATCTTCTCAGGATGACTACTCACTGTGTATTACGGGCCTGCCCCACTGTTCATATGAACGTCTCTCACAATGACACGTCCACTTTGAAAACCAACCTATTTTTAGGCCTCTGCTCGAAAATGTCATCCCCAAACTAAAAAGGGTGTATCTCTGCAACCACTAGGGCTATTTGAATGATTGTACACATATCAGTCTACATGTTACTGGTTAAGAGTAAATGAAGATGACACACAGAAACAAATGAAAAGGTGTCAGTCCGCCTATAAAAAAAATCACTTTCAGGATGATTATTTTTTGAAATGATGCAGCTGTAAGGTCTAACTCTAACCCAAATCATATCACAATATGTGAACATTCTCTAACCCAAATCATAACACAATATGTGAACATTATCTAACCCAAATCATAGCACAATATGTGAACATTCTCTAACCCAAATCATAACACAATATGTGAACATTCTCTAACCCAAATCATACACAATATGTGAACATTCTCTAACCCAAATCATAGCACAATATGTGAACATTCTCTAACCCAAATCATAGCACAATATGTGAACATTCTCTAACCCAAATCATAACACAATATGTGAACATTCTCTAACCCAAATCATAGCACAATATGTGAACATTCTCTAACCCAAATCATAGCACAATATGTGAACATTCTCTAACCCAAATCATAGCACAATATGTGAACATTCTCTAACCCAAATCATAACACAATATGTGAACATTCTCTAACCCAAATCATAACACAATATGTGAACATTCTCTAACCCAAATCATAACACAATATGTGAACATTCTCTAACCCAAATCATAGCTCAATATGTGAACATTCTCTAACCCAAATCATAACACAATATGTGAACATTCTCTAACCCAAATCATAACACAATATGTGAACATTCTCTAACCCAAATCATAACACAATATGTGAACATTCTCTAACCCAAATCATAGCACAATATGTGAACATTCTCTAACCCAAATCATAGCACAATATGTGAACATTCTCTAACCCAAATCATAGCACAATATGTGAACATTCTCTCTGCAAAGGTGGACTTTGATAAAGTGAAGCAGAACAAAGTTACAGAGGGTTTAGAACAGAGAACATTCAGGCGAGGTCTCAAACATTTGCATTTGCGCACATTTGTGACATTTGAATTTGTTCATGTACCAAAGCAATTTCATGTATATATTACTTATGGTGTTCAATACATCCAAATACAGCAGTTTTGGGCTTTTTTTTTTTAATCAAACAAGCTATGATTTACAGTTTTATATAACAATCGCTCAGTCTGCCCCCAGTAGGAGGGGATTGGTTTTGAATTGGTTTTAAATGTGCTCGTATGCGATTTTTGCAGTGGTACTATACCCATAATATAACACTAAACACAAGACTTAATATTACGCATAAATATAAACATTTTTTTTCCATAACATCTATCTCGTTTAGTCTCGACTTTCGGCCTTTTCTGTTTGATCTGAAACAGAATTACAGGTGTGAAACGAGAGATGCACAAATCTGACTTCATCAGTCCCGATACTGAAACCTGGGCTTTGGGTATCGTCCGACCCCAAGTATATGTATATGTAAAGATTAAAAAAATAAATAAATATATATATATATTTATTTTTGTATCTTTTAATCACGAAGGTCTTTACATTGTACTGACCACATTTGAAGTGGATCTGATTAGAAGTGAATCTGATGAATCTATATACATATATACTGTATACTGTATATATATATATATATATATATATATATATATATATATATATATATATATATATATATATATATATATATATATATATATATGTTTTTCATCAGATCCACTTCAAATGTGGTCAGTACAATGTAAAGACCTTCGTGATTAAAAGTGATCAAAAGCTTGAGGTTTCATGGAACGGCGTGGAAGTGGTGTGGCGACTATTTCATATGGTTCTTGATCATACAGCAAGCTGTTGTAACTCAACTGTACTTTGTCAAAACTGTTCCAAAGTTAACATGCTTTATAACATGGCTTGAAGACTTCTGCATGCCAATATTAACTCATAGTCAAAGCGCCACCTACTGGGAAACTATGGCAATTTGAATTTGAAAAATCACACAAAACTCTAAATGGGCGACTTATGGTATGGTTTAGACCAGTGGTTCTCAACTGGTCTGGCTCCTAGATCAGTGGTTCTCAACTGGTCTGGCTCCTAGATCAGTGGTTCTCAACTGGTCTGGCTCCAGGACCCACCATCACCCCTGAATGACAAGCCGCGACCCAAATCGAGAACATTCTCCACTTCTCAAATGTATTTAATGAAAAGATGGTACAGTTTGAACCTGAGATAGTAGAGAATATGTATGCCAACACAAAAACAAGTTTAATGATAAACCAAAACGAGCAGCTGGTGGCGATGATAGAGAGGGAACTATTCCCTTTTACACTCAATTAGCTGCATTTGAATTAAAAAACCCAAAGTGCATCTTCAGGACACAAGGTATTACAACATACACTCACCTAAAGGATTATTAGGAACACCTGTTCAATTTCTCATTAATGCAATTATCTAATCAACCAATCACATGGCAGTTGCTTCAATGCATTTAGGGGTGTGGTCCTGGTCAAGACAATCTCCTGAACTCCAAACTGAATGTCAGAATGGGAAAGAAAGGTGATTTAAGCAATTTTGAGCGTGGCATGGTTGTTGGTGCCAGACGGGCCGGTCTGAGTATTTCACAATCTGCTCAGTTACTGGGATTTTCACGCACAACCATTTCTAGGGTTTACAAAGAATGCTGTGAAAAGGGAAAAACATCCAGTATGCGGCAGTCCTGTGGGCGAAAATGCCTCGTTGATGCTAGAGGTCAGAGGAGAACGGGCCGACTGATTCAAGCTGATAGAAGAGCAACTTTGACTGAAATAACCACTCGTTACAACCGAGGTATGCAGCAAAGCATTTGTGAAGCCACAACACGCACAACCTTGAGGCGGATGGGCTACAACAGCAGAAGACCCCACCGGGTACCACTCATCTCCACTACAAATAGGAAAAAGAGGCTACAATTTGCAAGAGCTCACCAAAATTGGACAGTTGAAGACTGGAAAAATGTTGCCTGGTCTGATGATTCTGGATTTCTGTTGAGACATTCAGATGGTAGAGTCAGAATTTGGCGTAAACAGAATGAGAACATGGATCCATCATGCCTTGTTACCACTGTGCAGGCTGGTGGTGGTGGTGTAATGGTGTGGGGGATGTTTTCTTGGCACACTTTAGGCCCCTTAGTGCCAATTGGGCATCGTTTAAATGCCACGGCCTACCTGAGCATTGTTTCTGACCATGTCCATCCCTTTATGGCCACCATGTACCCATCCTCTGATGGCTACTTCCAGCAGGATAATGCACCATGTCACAAAGCTCCAATCATTTCAAATTGGTTTCTTGAACATGACAATGAGTTCACTGTACTAAAATGGCCCCCACAGTCACCAGATCTCAACCCAATAGAGCATCTTTGGGATGTGGTGGAACGGGAGCTTCGTGCCCTGGATGTGCATCCCACAAATCTCCATCAACTGCAAGATGCTATCCTATCAATATGGGCCAACATTTCTAAAGAATGCTTTCAGCACCTTGTTGAATCAATGCCACGTAGAATTAAGGTGTTCTGAAGGCGGAAGGGGGTCAAACACAGTATTAGTATGGTGTTCCTAATAATCCTTTAGGTGAGTGTACATCACAATTCAGAATCTTCAGACATTTTTAAACAGACTCAACAGCTTTCATGCACAAACAAAAAAGTCAAACAACTAAGAAGTAGTTTCAAAAAGACTCAAAGGACCTAACTTTACCTGAGAATACTCACTCATTGAATCTATGACAAACACTTTACTATGGAACAAGTCACTGTCTGGAGGAGCAGCTTTTCCACAAATTCAAAATAAAGTAAACAAAAAGTGCAATTCAAAAGGATTCATACAGTATATTCAACATGAACTTTTCTTGTGATTACCTCATCAGTAAATACTGAAAAACATTGTGCTTTACAGAAAATTAAGCAGCACTCAATTCTCCTCACGACCCCAGAGTGTGTTCCTGTCATGCAGGCAGCGCCATCAGTTGTGAATGTTATATTCAGTAGACTATAATTTAATTATTCTAAAAACTAAAAACTCAGAGTCTCCCCCATATCAGGATGGTTTGACCCAACCTGGAACACGCTGCTTAAAACATGGAGGGACAAGTGCAAAACAAGTTGAAAAGTCCCATCAAAATAAAACCACAAAAAATGTGTAATTCTTTTTATTTTTTTAATTTGTTTTGCCCAGGCAAAGGCCCGCCAGTTGAGAATCAGTGGTTTAGAGCATGGTCCCAAGAGAGTTATTTTTAAGTTTACATACGCCTACCAAATTTTGTATATCTATGTCGAACGTACTGCGAGGGCTGCTTTGTTGAATTTTGTTGAGTTTTCTCCTTAGACGTTCATTGGTCCTTTTCTTCTGAACACAATGAGATATCAACAAGCTTTTGATCAAATTTGATGACATTGAACCAATATTGATCCCCAGATAATTTTCTGAGACTCGGACCCAGCGTTTAGGAAGAGTTCGGGAAAGAATTGTTTTTCACAAAATTCAAAATGGTGGAAAATATAAGTAGGCGGAGCTTAATGCTGTCTCAGGCTTTTTTGTAGAGCAGACACAACTGGACATGTGTGCCAAATTTCAGTTAAATCACTCTTCTTGAGTGAAAACTGTGGGCTTTCACAACTCAAGGGTTGTCTACATTTTGTTGAGTTTTGTAGGGGGCGCTATCGAGCCGAATTTCCATTTTGAAGGATTACATTCATATCATATAACTACATTTAAGACATTAAATGTGTGTGCCATGTTTGGTTCTGTTTTGAGCATTTTTATCACCTGAAAATCATCTTTGTTTTTCATGGCCATGAAAAACACTTTCATCCCTCCAAAGCACCTTCGTTGTTCACCGAGAAGGACGGGTCGCCACGGCATAAGCGTTACACGAAACATCAAACACTTTGGGGGCTGGTATCATGAAAGTCTTACACAATGAGATATCAACAAACCTTTGATTGTTTTTGATGACATTGAACCAATAATGATCCACAGAAGATTTAGTAAGAACCCAGCGTTGAGGAGAATTTGGCAAGAATGCATTTTTCACAAAGTTCAAAATGGCGGAAAATTGAAGTAGGCGGAGCTTAATGCCACAATCGACTTATTTGTAGAGCAGACTCACCCGGACATGTGTGCCAAATTTCAGGTCAATCGGTCATAGGGGGCGAAATCTGTGGGCTTTCACAACTCAAGGGTTGTCAAGTTTTTAAGGGGGCGCTATCCGACTTCTTGTACGGTTTAGAGCATGGTCCCAATAGACTTTCTTTTCAGTACACACGTGTTGTATATGCCTATCTAGTTTTATACATGTTATATCTATCGAGCCAAAGTACCATTTTGAAACATTAAAATGATATCAGGTAACTACATCTTTGCCTGTAAATGTGTGTGCCAAGTTTAGTTACGTCTCGAGTATGCTTAGTCGGTCAAAAGCACCTTCGTTGTTGACCGCGAACGATGGGTCGCCACGGCAACAGCGTTACACGAAACATCAATTAGACTGCACATGTCTTCAGGCCTGGAGTTTCATCAAACATGTGAAATCTGGAAAGGATCTTTTTATGTGGAGTCGAGTTACATGGGTTTATTCGTTCATGGCGAAGGATCAAACTTCCGCGATGCTCCCACGCGACGCCGTTCAACGGATCCTTACAATCTTCAAGGTGATGCATTATCAATGTCTTAAGTGTCTTCCGACGCATTTGGAGAGGCATCCGAATAATCTGTGAGGAGCACGGTATACAAGTACAAAACATGTAACTTTCTGTTGCCTCTAGGTGGCGCTATGACTAGGATTCAAAATGATCATATGGATGTCTTCAGGGTCAGGAGGTCATGACATGAGAAATATGGAGCAGATTACATCATGTAAGGCCGGGTTAAAGCAACTTCCATTTTCATGGAAAATGGTGTTTCTTTGGCGCTGCTCTGCGCTCACATAGTTCGATATTTTTTAAATCCTTTGATTAATTTTCCGTGCAAAGGTCTCAACATCATATTGCCAGAATTTGAAATCATCGTATTTAATCTCTAGGAGGAATTCGTCAGAATACAACGCCTGGAAACAAGGAAAATGCAGAAATTGGGGGATTCACTACTATGAAAAAATGTGGGTACGTTAAGGGAAGCAATGTTGACATATGCTACAAAGTTTGTGAGGATAGGCCAAGTGATTTGGAAGTTATGTGTATTGACACATTAAGAGGTTAATTGGTTCATATCTTCTAAACACAATGAGTATCAACAAAGTTGAACCAATGATGACCCACAGAAAGTTTCACAAAAATCGGACCCAGCGTTTAGGAGGAGTTCGCAATAATGGGTTTTTCACTCAATTCAAAATGGTGGAAAATCTAAGTAGGCGGAGCTTAATATCATGATTTACTTTTCTTGTAAAGCAGACCCACCCGGACATGTTTGCCAAATTGCATGTCAATCGGTCATAGTTGGCAAAAAGTGTGGGCTTTCACAACTAAAGGGGATCTATAGAGAAGTTTTTTGTACCCAAATATGAGACCCCTAAAATATCAAATTTTACATAATTTTACATAATGTAAGATTACATAATGTACGGCCGAGTTAAAACAACTTCCTCTTGTGGTCATTGTCAGACATGAATGAGGTGGGTCTGGTGTTGATGCCCTTCCTTCACATGCAGAGGTATAAACAGCAGATATTCAAGCAGCCTCACATTGGCAGTTTGCTCATCAGCAGGTTACACACATTTATCTGTGTGTAGAATGAATGCTTTTGTGTCATTTAAGAAATCTATTTGAAGTGTATTTGTGTATTCATTTAGGCTGGGAAGTAAATTGTAAGAATTGCTGCTCGTGAGTTCTTCTTTTGTCTTTGCTTGATTATTTTCAACTAAACCCATGAAGCAGTGTTTTCAGATATGAGTACAGTGCCTGTGTTATTTAGAACAATGTTTTTAACTGAATCCAATGATGCAGTTTGGTTTGATAAAAGAGAAGTGAAGCTTGATACCATTAGTTTAGTCATCTAAAACTAGAATGATGGTAAACTCAACTTTATCTTACTTCATTCTTGGAGCTTATGTGCACATTGGAAATGTAAAGTACTTGTATTGTATGTTAACTGCAATGTTATACATTGTTATATTTATTGTCAACATTTCTCTCATTGTGGTTATCTGCATGAACAGAAGCTTACATGAACCTATGTACCTGTTTCTCTGCAGCCTGTTTGTGAATGAACTGTATGGTAGTACAGGGTTGTTTCCATTCCTTCTGGTTCAGATCCTCTCTGACATTCACACGGTTTCTGCTCCACTTTGTTTCCTGCAGATATTCTGTGTGTACACTTATGGAGGTGTAGAGTTTTTAAACTTAGCCGTTATGTCTTATGACAGATATCTTGCTATCTGTTATCCTTTGCAATATAACACACTTATGACTTTTAACAAAGCGGTTATCTTTATTGCTGTAATATGGTTTTATTCTTTTGTGAAATTCTTAATTACTTTATCCTTAAACATCCGTTTGACATTTTGTGGAAACATCATAAACAGTGTAATTTGTCATAACTACCTTGTTGTTAAGTTGGCGTGTTCTGACACTCGGGTGAATAACATTTATGGACTTTTTGGTATTGTTCTCTCTATCTTAGTCCCTCTGCTTCCAATCTTTTTCTCGTACATGAAGATTCTTAGCGTTTGTTTCTCTGGTTCTAAGCAGACCCAACAGAAAGCGCTCAGTACCTGCACACCTCACCTCGCTTCTCTGCTCAACTTTTCTTTTGGCTGCTGCTTTCAAATCATTCAGAGTAGATTTGATATGACCAGTGTACCCAGACTGCTGCGTATCATCCTCTCACTGTATTTTCTCATCATTCAGCCACTTTTGAATCCCATCATGTTTGGATTGCAAATGTCCAAAATACGGAATACATGTAAACGTGTCCTTTGTTATAAAATGTTGACTTGTCGCAAAGATACGATGTAGATGAAATAACTAAAGTGTGATTAAATGTGTATCTTGTTTCAACGTGTTAACACTTGTTGTTGCTCATTAGGGCCCGAGCACTGACGTAGTCAGAGCGAAGGACCTATTGTTATTTGAATGTTTATTATTATTATTAGGGCCTGAAAGTGCGTACAAATTATTGGATGCCTGGTGTAGCGTCCGGAAGAACTTAGCCAAACAACTTTTCTCGTTCTCTGAATTTATTTTCCTTGATCACAAGTAGAGTAACAAGTGCTGCAGTCTTGACAGCAGGGAGTCGTCCAGTCAACACGCAGGGAGACCGTCCAAAAAACACCCCGAACAGCCGGAAGTTCGGCTCTTTAATACACGGTTTTCCATCCTGAACATCTAACATTTCTATTGGCTCTAACCTTTCAAAGAGGAGGAGAATCGTGTTCTCATCTTTTCTCAGAAGACTGGAACATGCAACAACCAGTCTGCTTCCCTAATGTCAACATACTGATAAACAGGTGTGAGTGTTGTGGTGCAGAGCGTGGAACCTTGAGGAACGTTTCTCACAGAAACTTCTTACAGACAGTATCTGTTAAACTGACCTCGCACAACCTGAACTCTAATAGAATAATAATGAAATGAAGAATATCTGCAGAATATAACGATTTATATTATCAGGCCCGAGCACTGACGTAGTCAGAGCGGAGGACCTATTGTTATTCAAATGTTTTTATTATTTGTTATTCTCGTTATTTGCACCCTTTGCGTGGGGAAAAGAGGTGCTTGGGATTAACCTACAACATTCAAAATGTCCACACCTCTCTGACTCGGCGAAAATACCAATCTGATTTGGGTGTGTCTAAACCGTACCGGAGTAGTAGTCGGCCATTTTTATTTTCTTTGTTAATTTTTTTGGTGGACATGGCTGTCCCAACAAGGTTAGCATATACAGGTTATTACATTCAGTTGCATATTGCTTGGGGATAGTGTTGTCTGTACTGGCACTGAGTACAGACAACAAACAAACAAACACATTACATATACACCAATACATATGGGTATGGTTGGCAGGTGATAGTTTGCACCTGTTGCAGCTGTCATTGGTATTCGGGTAAATTTTGGCTAGACGGGCGTTTGTATAGTGAACACGGAACAACATTTTGCATTGTAGTAGCCCATGCCTTGCACAAATAGAGGAAGAGTGGGTTAAGGCCAGAGTGCGACCCCAGCGGTTGTCAGATACTGGTTTACCAATTTCTCAGAAGAGATGTCTGATCCGGATTAAGGAAGTCAATGGAACCATAGATAATTGAGATTGAGCGTTTTTGCGCTGGATCTAGAGTAAGCAAGGAGTCAACCATAGATCCTGGGGGGTGATTAGGGAAGTGAGGATATTCCGTTTTAATAAAGTGTCTAATCTGCAGAAAGCGGAAGAAGTTAGATTTAGGCAAATTTAACCTAGATGACAGTCCTGCAAAATCAGAAAAGTGCCCATTTTTATAAAAATCTCCAATTTAACTTAAGCCTTTGTCGCGCCACGTATAAAAGGTGGGGTCTGATGTTGAAGGTGAGCATAAGTGGTTTCTAGAGACTGGAGCCAGAGCGGAGGTTTGTTCAGCCCAAAATGTTTGCGGAATTGTATCCAGATGTTGAGAGAGTTAGTGACTTTGGGGTTTTCTGAGATCCCAGGAGTTTTAAGTGGCAGTCGCGCCGTGATGAGGGAGTGGAGGGACAATTTGGAAGAGGATTGTTCCATTTGGGCCGTCAAGGGGCTGTTTGTTTGCCCGTCAACCATCCAGTGATGTATCTTATCAATGTTGCAGGCCCAGTAGTATTGAATGAAATTGGGTAAAGCTAATCCGCCTGACTTTTTAGGAAGTTGTAAGATTGCTTTCTTAATACGAGGGGGTTTGTTAGCCCAAAGAAATGAGGAGATAGTCTGATCTAGTTGGCGAAAAAAATTATTTCTTCATCAAAATTGGAATATGTTGAAACAAATATAGGAATTTGGGGAGAATTACCATTTTTATGAGGTTGAAGCGGCCAATTAGGGACAGGGGGAGAGCAGACCATTGTGTCATGTCGGATTTACAATTGTCAACAAGAGGGCGAAAGGTCGAATCAGAATCAGCTTTATTGGCCTTGTGTGTTTACACATACATGGAATTTGACTCCGGTTTCATTTAGCTCTTCGTACTTATATACATCCACAATACACAATAAACAATATACATATAAAACATACATTAAAGACAACAGAGACGAAAAGACATTAAAGACAACAGTAGTCAGAGTAGTGCAAGTAGTGCAGATGGAAGAGTCTGATTAATTGTTCATCAGAGTGACGGCCAGTGGAAAGAAGCTATTCCTGTGTCTGGTGGTTTTGGCGTACAGTGCTCATTTAATCCTGTGATGGAGGATTTCTTGGGGACTGGGATAATCATGGAGCGCCTGAAGCAGGAGGGACTTCACACAGCTCCAGTGATCGGTTGAAGATCTGCATGAAGATGGGGTTCAGCTGGTCAGCACAAACTTTCAGGCAGGAGGGACACCGTCTGGGCGGGGGTCGTTGGCTGAAAACTTGTTTCCCAGCTTATCAGTGTAGCTCTTCTTAGCTACCTTGATCTCCCTGGTCAGTGTGTTTCTGGTTGTACAGAATCCTGTCCCCACCTCTGTAGGCCTCCTCTTTACCCCGACGAAGCTGCCTGAGTTTTGCAGTGAACCAGGGTTTATTGTTGTTGTATGTGCAGAAGGTTTTTGTCGGCACACACATGTCCTCACAAAAGCTGATATATGACGTCACAGTGTCAGTTAGCTCATCCAGGTCTGTAGCAGCAGCCTCAAAAACACTCCAATCAGTGGAGGCAAAGCGGGACTGTAGATCCAGCTTGGCCTCATTGGTCCATCTCTTCACAGTCTTCACCACAGGCGTTGCAAAATTTAATTTCTGCCTGTAGGACGGGAGAAGAGGAACCAGGCAAAGACCAGAGAGTCCCAAAGCTGCACGGGGGACTGAGCGACACTGGACCACTGAGCAGTGGTCCAGTGTGTTTTTGTCCCTGGTGCTACACTTAATGTGCCGTCTGTATTTTGGCAGTTCAAGAGCTTTGCCTTCTGGCTAAGCTCCTTCTTCACCACGAGGGTCAGCTATAACACCTGCAGCAGTGAATCACTCGCAACCCGGAGGGTGCAATCCACAATTTTCTGGCAGAGAAATATGTCCTCAGACTTGGAGGTCCTGACTCTCATTCTGACCGCTTCACACTCAAGTGGTTGCCTAAGGTCCCGTTCTGAATGGTCCACCAAAACCACATCATATTCAAAAGGCAGTGACACAATTCTGAGGTCCCCAAACTGGACACTCTTCTCCTTCCAGCTGTGCCTTGAAATCCTGTCCATGAAAATAACAAATAGGATTGGTGACAAGGGACAACCCTGTTATACAAGGACCCGACAGAATGCACATCGGCCCTCCTGGATCTGAGGGTCGACAATCGGTGGGAGCCTACTTTCCAGCACCCAACACAAACAGCTGTCATTCACCTCCACTTTACTACTTGCAGTCGCATAGAGAAGGCCTTCTCCTTCAGATGCAGCCCCTGCCCAGGGGCTTGGTTCCAGAACCAGCACCGTACATGGAACTTAGTCCAACTATATCTAGTTTGTATAGCTCCACTTCCCGCACAATTCACTCATCCCCAATGCCTACCCGACAAGTGGTGGGCCCACAAGGTGGCGGCTCCATGTTGATTCCTCTGGCGGTGCCCGGCTGAGCTCCACTGACAGATTTTGGCTCCAGAGGGTGACCCCGGTTTCCCTTTTCCAGGCGAGATGCAACATCTCTTTTCTTGCTGATTCATTCGTGACGAGACGATGACGGGGCGATGACGGGACGATGACGTGATGACGAGATGATGACGAGGACGGTAGGTTTTTGACAAGGGCGTCAGGGACAACAACTGGATGTAGGTGACTACAACAGGGTGACAATAGGACTCAGGAGACAAGGATGGGACCTAGGGGATGACCACAGTAGGAAGGTGAGACCGACGATGGGACTGAACGTGATCTGATAGGCTGGTGTGAGACCTGATAATAACGTTTGACTTGCCTGTTAGATTCTTCACCTCTGAAAAGATATCAAAGAGTCTGCAGCCGATGGAAGTGCCTTCAGAAGTCTGCAGCTCAACAGGTGACTGAACCATGTGTGATGTAATCCTGTTTCATTTACAGATACATTTTGTAGTCCTTTTTTTACAGAGAATGTTCAATTTAACAACATCGACTTTATCTTACTTCATTCTTGGAGCTTATGTGCACATTGGAAATGTAAAGTACTTGTATTGTATGTTAACTGCAATGTTATACATTGTTATATTTATTGTCAACATTTCTCTCATTGTGGTTATCTGCATGAACAGAAGCTTACATGAACCTATGTACCTGTTTCTCTGCAGCCTGTTTGTGAATGAACTGTATGGTAGTACAGGGTTGTTTCCATTCCTTCTGGTTCAGATCCTCTCTGACATTCACACGGTTTCTGCTCCACTTTGTTTCCTGCAGATATTCTGTTTGTACACTTATGTAAATATAGAGATTTGTAACTTAGCCGTTATGTCTTATGACAGATATCTTGCTATCTGTTATCCTCTGCAATATAACACACGTATGACATTTAACAAAGCGGTTATCTTTATTGCTGTAATATGGTTTTATCCTTTTGTGAAAACCCTAATTACTTTATCCTTAAACATCCGTTTGACATTTTGTGGAAACATCATAAACAGTGTAATTTGTCATAACTACCTTGTTGTTAAGTTGGCGTGTTCTGACACTCGGGTGAATAACATTTATGGACTTTTTGGTACTGTTCTCTCTGTCTTAGTCCCTCTGCTTCCAATCTTTTTCTCGTACATGAAGATTCTTAGCGTTTGTTTCTCTGGTTCTAAGCAGACCCAACAGAAAGCGCTCAGTACCTGCACACCTCACCTCGCTTCCCTGCTCAACTTTTCTTTTGGCTGCTGCTTTGAAATCATTCAGAGTAGATTTGATATGACCAGTGTACCCAGACTGCTGCGTATCATCCTCTCACTGTATTTTCTCATCATTCAGCCACTTTTGAATCCCATCATGTTTGGATTGCAAATGTCCAAAATACGGAATACATGTAAACGTGTCCTTTGTTATAAAATATTGACTTGTCACAAAGATACGATGTAGATGAAATAACTAAAGTGTCATTAAATAATTCATGATTTCCTTTTTTGAAACATGCTGATTAAATGCATTCAACTGAGTGGAACCATTGTGACATTTTTCATAATGGTGATTTTAATATTTTCTTTATCCAAATGCTTCAGAATATTTATGAATCTATAGACAAATTGTTTGACAAATCTTGTTTCAAAGTGTTAAAACTTGTTGTTGCTAATTTCTGTTTGATTTGATGAACTGAAATAATTCCAGAAATGAATTTTCAAACAGAAAAAATCAAACATGATCTCAAAGAGGACTCAGTGGGAAGTGTTGAGTGTTTGATTGCATTTCTTATATTGTTTTATTGATAACACAAATCATGAGCCCAGTGCCTAACTCACTAGTAACTCGCCATCATGTCATTCATCAGCTCATTTATAAAACTCAGGAACAACAACTACACGTGTGACTTACTCCCTGATCCATTCATTCTGGCTGAAGGTGAAACTAGTACAACACATCTGGATAAACACTCTCATGCACCTTCAATTGTGCACCTGATACACAGCTTTTACAGACTCATTGTGTACTGATGCTTTTCTATTTAATCATACACACAGGACACCAGGCTGCGACAGAACAACTACTCACCTCTTTATTTATCATCATATGTACAATGCTCTTAAAGAGAAGAAAATGAGAATCTACATTGTAAATAGCACAAACGTTGAAATATGGGGATAGTTCAATTTATAAACATATTGAATCTAAAATGAAATCAATTTGTAGTAGACAAGTTTATAGTATTTTGACATGGAAAAAACAGGAACGTAGTTAATATGTATGTGAAATAGATAAATATATCTGTGTGTATATGTGTATATATACCCTAAATACATACATAAATAAATATATAGCTATATATAAATATGAATATATACATATATGGCTATCTTCCTTAATCATGCACACACCAGCCTTGCATATCTCTGGTAGTGGGGAACATGGTCTCCAACATAGTTGCAGAGGTCAATGCAAGTTTTGTATTTCTTCAGTCTCAGAGTTTTCAGCGTCCCTTGTGGGTTGATTAGAGTGGCTCGATTATGATAATCCGGTCTCAACCGCTGCTGTAAGGGACCTTTGCAATGGTTTTGACTACTAGTTGATTTTTTAGGTGTCCTTTTTTAACATACATATGGCTATATATATATATATATATATATATATATATATATATATATATATATATATATATATATATATATAGCCTCTAACCACTGAGATAAACATGCTGCCTCAATCTCTCATTTAACCACTGAGATCAGAATCAAAATCTGAATCAGAACCATTTATTGCCACATTCCTTGTATGTTTTCACATACAAGGAATGTGTCCTGGTGGGAGGTGCATAACATTTAACAATAAACATAAAACAGAGTGATAAAGCAATAAATGGGATCATGAATATTTACAATTGGATCTACAGTAGAATATAAAATTAAAGCTAAAATAAAGTGCACGTATGTGAAAGTGTAAAGTAAAGTGTCAAGTGTATTTAAATATGAAGTGTGGAAGGCTGTGCATGGGAGTGACCGGTAGGAAATTGTCTGGGGGTGACAGAGTCAGTCAGTGGGGAACCCGGGCTCTGTTGATGAGCCCGATTGAGGTCTTGATCCTGATGGACCTCAGCCTCCTGCCAGAGGGGAGGGACTCAAACAGTTTGTGTCCAGGGTGAGAGGGGTCGGCTACAATCTTTCATGCTCGCTTCAGAGTCCTGGAAGCGAACAAGTCCTGGAGGGACGGCAGATCGCAGCCAATCACCTCTCAGCAGAGCGGATGATGCGCTGCAGCCTGGCCTTGTCCTTGGCAGTGGCTGCAGCGTGCCAGACGGTGATGGAGGAGCAGAGGATGGACTCAACGATGGCAGTGTAGAAGTGCACCATCATTTTCTTTGGCAGGTTGAACTTCTTCAGCTGCCTCATGAAGAACATCCTCTGCTGGGCCTTCTTAGTGATGGAGCTGATGTTCAGCTCCCACTTGAGGTCCTGGGTTAGGATGGAGCCCAGGAAGAGGAAGGACTCCACAGCGTCGACGGGGGAGTCACACAGGGTGAGAGGGGAGGGTGGGGCTGCGTTCTTCCTGAAGTCCACAACCATCTCCACTGTCTTCAGAGCGTTGAGCTCCAGGTGGTTCTGGCTGCACCAGGTCTCCAGGTGGTCAGTCTCCCACCTGTAGGCGGACTCGACCCCACCAGAGATGAGTCCAATGAGGGTGGTGTCATCCGCGAACTTCAGGAGCTTGACGGACTGGTGACTGGAGGTGCAGCTGTTGGTGTGCAGGGAGAAGAGCAGAGGGGAACGAACACAGCCTTTACACTCATCTTCTCAGGCTGACTACTCACTGTGTATTATGGGCCTACTCCCCTGTTCATATGAACGTGTCTCACAACGACACATCCATTTTGAAAACCAACCTATTTGTAGGCCTCTGCTCGAAAATTGCATACCCAAACTAAAAAAGGTGTATCTCTGCAATCATTAGGGCTTTTTGAATAATGTTGGTTATAATAAAAGGTACACATGTGAGATTTTGTTCAGATGTGTAAATATCAGAAGGATGGGCCCCTGCTGGGCTGGGGGGGGGGGGCTGGTTGATGTTGGGCTTGTAGTTGGTGATCTGCCTGAGCCTCTCCAGACAGAAACAGAGTCACTTGCTGAGAGCTGTTGTTGCAGTTTCTCAGAGTACAGTCGTTTAGCATCTCTCACCGCCTTGCTAAACCTGTATGTTGACTCTATGTACAAGTCCTTGTCGCCCCTCCTGAATGCCTGGTCCTTTTGCAGCCGTAGCTTTCTGAGTTCTGCTGTGAACCAGGGTTTGTCGTTGTTGTAACTCACCCTGGTGCTGGTTGGAACACAGCTGTCCTCACAGAAGCTGATGTATGAAGTTACAGCCTCTGTGTACTCATCCAGACTGTTAGTAGCAGTCCTGAAGACATCCCAGTCTGTACAGTCCAAGTAACCCGAAGATCCTCCAGAGCCTCACTGGTCCACTTCTTGAACTTCCTCACCACAGGTTTGCAGAGCTTTAGTTTCTGCCTGTATGAGTGTTACGCCCGGCCTAGGGGAGCCTGGGCGCAACGTACCATACGAGTCTCCCCTTCTCCCCACCTCCCAAATTAGGACCAATGCTGCAGTTAATAGTTCTCAATTGCTATTTATTTTGGACTAAGTGTCATACATCATCTTCAGGGTGAGCCTGGCCCAAAATAACAAACAAAACAATCTGTGCAAGTAACCTAACTTCCCTAGACCACACAAAGAAGCAAAAGAAAGTACAGGTATCTTACCTATCTCCCTAACCGAAAACAGGAGAAAACATGGTTAAACAAAAAGGGCTTCTCACCCTAACACTACCGACACCCTGGCTAACCCCACCACCCAAGCCAGGTTGAAAGCTGGAGAGACAGGAGAAAGCACCGGCCTCCACAGATTCCCTCTTAAATATCGCCACCTGCAATGAAACGAAGCACAAGCACTGCAAAACAACAGCAGCACATAACCCCCCCAGGCAGGGAGGCAAACAGCATCAGGGCCCATTGCCATCCCATGCACTCTGGGCCATAACAATGAGGGAATCAGGTGAACCATGACGTGGCCAGAGTTTCCCAGTGCAGCACGAGGGACGGCGAGATAAGCCCCACTGATTGTGGTGTAGCAGTGGTCCAGAATGCGCTTCTCTCTAGTTGGGCATTTAATAAACTGTCTGTATTTAGGGATACATATGTTGCTCTATATCTCTCATTTAACCACTGAGATAAACACGTTGCTCTATATCTCTCCGTTAACCACTGAGATAAACATGTTGCTCTATATTTCTCCTTTAACCACTGATATAAACATGTTGCTCTATATCGCTCCTGTAACCACTGAGATGAACATGTTGCTCTACATCTCTCATCTGGTAATCTCTTGTAATCATTGTCAGACATGAATGAGGTGGGTCTGGTGTTGATGCCCTTCCTTCACATGCAGAGGTATAAACAGCAGATATTCAAGCAGCCTCACATTGGCAGTCTGCTCATCAGCAGGTTACACACATTTATCTGTGTGTAGAATGAATGCTTTTGTGTCATTTAAGAAATCTATTTGAAGTGTATTTGTGTATTCATTTAGGCTGGGAAGTAAATTGTAAGTATTTCTGCTCGTGAGTTCTTCTTTTGTCTTTGCTTGATTATTTTCAACTAAACCCATGAAGCAGTGTTTTCAGATATGAGTACAGTGCCTGTGTTATTTAGAACAATGTTTTTAACTGAATCCAATGATGCAGTTTGGTTTGATAAAAGAGAAGTGAAGCTTGATACCATTAGTTTAGTCATCTAAAACTAGAATGATGGTAAACTCAACTTTATCTTACTTCATTCTTGGAGCTTATGTGCACATTGGAAATTTAAAGTACTTGTATTGTATGTTAACTGCAATGTTATACATTGTTATATTTATTGTCAACATTTCTCTCATTGTGGTTATCTGCATGAACAGAAGCTTACATGAACCTATGTACCTGTTTCTCTGCAGCCTGTTTGTGAATGAACTGTTTGGTAGTACAGGGTTGTTTCCATTCCTTCTGGTTCAGATCCTCTCTGACATTCACACGGTTTCTGCTCCACTTTGTTTCCTGCAGATATTCTGTGTGTACACTTATGGAGGTGTAGAGTTTTTAAACTTAGCCGTTATGTCTTATGACAGATATCTTGCTATCTGTTATCCTTTGCAATATAACACACTTATGACTTTTAACAAAGCGGTTATCTTTATTGCTGTAATATGGTTTTATTCTTTTGTGAAATTCTTAATTACTTTATCCTTAAACATCCGTTTGACATTTTGTGGAAACGTCATAAACAGTGTAATTTGTCATAACTACCATGTCGTTAAGTTGGCGTGTTCTGACACTCGGGTGAATAACATTTATGGACTTTTTGGTATTGTTCTCACTATCTTAGTCCCTCTGCTTCCAATCTTTTTCTCGTACATGAAGATTCTTAGCGTTTGTTTCTCTGGTTCTAAGCAGACCCGACAGAAAGCGCTCAGTACCTGCACACCTCACCTCGCTTCCCTGCTCAACTTTTCTTTTGGCTGCTGCTTTGCAATCATTCAGAGTAGATTTGATATGACCAGTGTACCCAGACTGCTGCGTATCATCCTCTCACTGTATTTTCTCATCATTCAGCCACTTTTGAATCCCATCATGTTTGGATTGCAAATGTCCAAAATACGGAATACATGTAAACGTGTCCTTTGTTATAAAATGTTGACTTGTCACAAAGATAGGATGTAGATGAAATAACTAAAGTGTCATTAAATAATTCATGATTTCCTTTTTTGAAACATGCTGATTAAATGCATTCAACTGAGTGGAACCATTGTGACATTTTTCATAATGGTGATTTTAATATTTTCTTTATCCAAATGCTTCAGAATATTTATGAATCTAGAGACAAATTGTTTCACCTAAATGTTTACACAGAGCAATACAGACCTTTACTTATATTGACAGAGACAATCAATAAATATAACATATTTAAATGGCATGACATCTCTTCGTCCTTTCTCTTTTGGTAGATTTTATGTAGCCGGTGATAACTTACGTTTGTATAATCATTTTCATTTGGCCTTTGAATTAATTCATATGAATTTAGTCTTTGTGATATTGAGCTGTTCATATATAATTTAATTTAATTACAATGTGGTACATAAGTTGATAGTATATTTTATGTTTTTATGATGTTAAATAAACAGAGAGGAAAATATGTAGCTTTAGTCTTAAATGTTGAGATGTGCCGAGCCAGGTAGCATGTTGATGGTCGTCTGGGTTGTGAACAAGTGTCCATTTCTGAATCACTTTGTGTAGTTTGTTTTGGATATAGTGCACAGCAGTTTGAGGTCTATTTAAAAATTGTAATGTTTGGTTTTTGGTGTAACAGAGGAAGATGTAGTAACAGCTTCAGTATAGTTTACTGTTGCAATACCCCGGGGGGTCGGACATTACATGACGTGTAGACTGGATAGGCCAGAATGAGAACCCTCACCGGCTCTGCCAGTCCACATGTCACCCAAAGCCTTCATTATTTCAGGTTGAATCTCATCCACCCTTTGTACTTTGTTACTGTAAAGCTTTTTGACTAACACCAGAGCTATTGACAAGACTTTCCCAGAGTCTCCCAGCTCTCCCTCCTGGAGGACGAGTCAGATGGGTTCAGAAGGACCTCCAAAGTGTCCTTTCCACCATCTGAAAATATCCTCAGCCAGCAGTTCTGCTCCCTGCTGACAACAGTCTGGTCCTCAGCCCTGCCTCACCTTCCCAAATTGTCTAAATATTTGCAGGAATCTCTTTGAGGCCGACTGAAAGTCCATCTCCATGGCTCCAACGAACTTGTCCGGCATGTGGACTTTGCATGTGCTGCTTTAGGAGTTTCTTGCGCCAACAAAACCTCGGAATCAGAAACTGTTTATTGCCATGTCCGTTACACATACATGACATTTGGCTTGGTGATTGGTGCGTGACAATAAATATTGTGCAATAGTATAAGACTTCATTTAAATATAAAATATATGAACATTTAAAATCAAATATGATAACACAAAGCGATATCTGCGTGCACTCCGGTGAAATGGCCCGATGAGGTCCATGGCTATTCGCTCGAACGGCACCTCCATTAATGGCAGAGGACTCAATGGCGCCCTCGGAATGGCCGGTTGACACTCCGGGCAGTGTCACGACTCACTCTGTACAGCCTGTCCCTAATCAATGAAAAGTGGGGATTTGACTGCGCTGCGTCAGGGTGCATCAGCTGACCATCAATTCTTATCACTTGGTCAAAGGCCGAGCGCAGAGTATCATCCTCAGACTGCTCGCGTGGAAAAGCTTCCATGGAGTGGAACTCGGAAGCCGGTGGAGTCTCGGTTTCTCCGGTTTCCCCTCCCCGTCCGCAGTGTCGGACAATCTTGCGTCGCCGCTGAGCACAGCACACATACCGCATGACCCCGTCTGCCGTGAACGCACCCCCGCAGTTACTTCCCTTAACTCTGACCCAGAGTCCCAGGTACCTTTAGAGGGGCATTTCCTCAACTTGTACCCAGAGAAAGTGACCTCAAACCTGGGTAAAGTATGACAATGTGTGACCTGGAAGTCATCTCCCCCCAAATGACCCTTAAGTTCCCCAGTGTCCCTGTTACTTCCCCTAACTATGACCCAGAGTCCCATGTACTTTGAGAGGGGCATTTCCCCAACCTTTACCCAGTGAAAGTGACCTCAAACCTGGGTAAAGTATGACAATGTGTGCCATGGATGTCATCTTCCCCCAAATGACCCTTAAGTTCCCCAGTGTCCCTATTACTTCCCCTAACTCTGACCAATAGTCCCATGGACTTTGAGAGGGGCATTTCCCCAATTTGTACCCAGAGAAAGTGACCTCAAACCTGGGTAAAGTATGACAATGTGTGCCCTGGAAGTCATTTCCCCCCAAATTACCCTTAAGTTCCCCAGTGTCCCTAGTCATCGACCTAAATGCCTTCCCCAAATTACCCTTAAGTTCCCCGGTGTCCCTGGTACTTTGAGAGGGGCATTTCCCCAACCTTTACCCAGAGAAAGTGGCTTCTGACCTGTGTAAAGTTAGACCATGTGTGCCCTGGAAGTCATCTTCCCCCAAACGGCCCTTAAGTTCCCCAGTGTTCCTAGTCATCGACCTAAATGCCTTCCCCCAAATGGCCGATATTGCCCCAAATGGCCCTGTAACCAGTCTTTTACATTAAATACTTTAAATCAATTTAGAGATGTAGGTTCTTTTCATATTCAAAGAGGTTCTTCTCAACATAAATGCCCTAACATCTGGGGCCAAAAGCTGCAAAAACTGGTCCAAAGTGTGAAATTGAGCCACAATTCACTAATAAGTGGGTGTTTTTAGACCAATGAAAAAATTGCCATAATATCTTAAATGCTAGTCCTTAAGACTCCAGATTTTGCACAGACACTCAAGACAGGGCCTAAAATGAGGTCATGTGGTGAAATCCGCTCCAAAATACCCACAAGATTTGTTTGGCTGTCTGAATCCAGGACTTGAAGAGAGTGTCGGACTTCACAAAGCTGAGAACACCTTTGGGCTGATCTGAGATTTTTGGTTCTAAACATGTCAGAGCTTAGCTTTCTCTTTCAGGTTGTAGCCACTCCCAAATGGGACCCAACCATGTTGGTTCTGACTATGTATCATTTCACATCTCTGCGTGGGAGTGGTAAAACATTTTGTACTCCTTCAAATGTTCATATCTCCTCAGAGAAAGGTTTAAAGTGCTTGAAACTTGATGGGATCATTGCCCTGAATGCCCCGAAGGAGATCCTATAAGCACAAGTCTGTAGACCCTCTAGAAAGCTAACTTCCGGTAGCAACATGCCACATTTCATTTATAATATTAGTCATGAAAAATGACCAATTTCCAACAATTTCTTTATTTTATTTATTCAAGGATTTCCAGGAGCCTCAAGGACTTTCAGATGATTTAAGGAAGGTTTGACCCAAAAGCCCCAAATGGCCCCAAACAGCCTTTCCTGTACCCCATTCTGCACTTGTCCCACCCATTTTCATGTTTGTTTTTTTAAAGTGGAGCTTAACCTTTTCAATTTGACTCCGAATGACACAAAAGTTCCCATCTGTTCCTATAATCCATTTGTTGGTCGAAATCGCCCCCCTGTGGATTGTCCACCTCGGTACACTTAGATACCCCAAACAGCATTACATTTGCGCAATGTCCCTTTTGTTCCCAAAAGGCCCAATGTTAATTTCACATTTTAAAGTGTCCTTATTTTTCCAAAATTAGGTGGCGTCCTACATTAAATGTAATGTTAAATTCTCTTTAACAATTGTTTCTTATGGCAGACGCTGAGTGCCTTCACTCATAATTAAGCTAGAAGCGTATTAAATATGCAACCAGAAATAACGCTATACTGGGCTGGAAGAACCCCAAAACCTTTGCCCAATGGATTTTTTGGTTTTGTCCATTTGAGACAGACTTGCATACCCCATATCAAAGTGTTTGGTTCCCAGCATTATAGAGGTGAGTCAAACAACCGTTTATTACTCAACCTCCTCCACTAGTTCAGGTTATTTGCCGTACCCTGAGCCGGAGCTGGTGCAGGAGGTGGAGGGGTACCAGCTAGATATAGTCCCTACAAAGCCTTAATTGGCCATCATATCTTAAGGAGCTTATAGTGCCATATTATCCCACTAGAGCTCACGGAATGCGGGGTTACTCATGGTTCCTAGAGGCTTAAAAAGTAGGATAGGAGTCAGAGCCTTCATTTATCAAGCTTCTCTTCTGTGGAATCAGCTTCCACTTTCAGTCCAGAGGCAGACATGGTCACCTCATTTAAGAGTAGACTTAAGACTTTCCTCTTTGATAACGTTTATAGTTAAGGCTGGCTCCGACCTTTGATTCGGGACAGAGTCAGACAACTCCCCTCGTGATTCCCAAGGGCAACTCACCCTGTGATTTTGGGCTATACAAAATAAACTGAATTGAATATAGTTGGGCTCTCCTCCATGCACAGCACTGGCTCTGGAACCAAGCTCCTGGAGAGGGGTTGGACTTTGTCCTTTTCTGGAGTTGCCCAAGGTGAGAGGCGCCAGGCAGGAGGTTTCCCCAGAGAACGAGAGGGTCGCCTCCCTGCGCCTACGGGTTGCAGGGAGTAAGGCTTTGACTGTTGTTTGTGCTCATGCACCGAACAGCATTTCAGAGTATCCGGCCTTCTTGGAGTCGGTGGGAGGGTCCTGGGGAAGGTCCTGGAAAGGGCGCCGCCTGCCGACTCCATAGTTCTTCTGGGGGACTTCAACGCTCACGTGGGCAATGACAGAGAAACTTGGAGGAGGTGATTGGGAGGAAAGGATTGCCCGATCTGAACCCAAGTGTTGTCTCGCTATTGGGCTTCTGTGTGTTATTTGCAGGTAGTGAGGGATGTTACAGAGGAACTCTAATCAAATTATTTTAATTAGCAGGAGCGGGGTGTGCTACTGAGCGTGCTGGAGTGGATCTGTGGTAGGAAATTATGGTGGAAATAAAAGGTGTACCAGTCCCATTTTGGAGAGTGGTGTAGGGGGTGGAGTAACATTTCCTACGGTGCCGCCATGTCATTTATTTAGTGCAGACTCCATGTTCTCAGAGAGCATCTGGGATGCCCTTCTGTTCGGGTGGAGGCCATCGCGCTTCATGAGGATGGGCCTCGCCCAGAATAGGTCTAAGTTATTGATGTAGGGGATCCCAGTGGCGGCACAGTGATCCTTCAGCCAGGTGTGTAAAGAAAAAAGTCAGGACCACCTCTCAAAGGCTTTCTGGATGCGCAGGGGCCAGGAGCAGGGTGAGGCGAGTGGGAGAGAGAGCACCGGTCTTCATCTGAGGTTAGTACTTTGAACCGGTTTGAAAGCTGGAGAGAAGGGTGATGTGATGAATGTTGACTTTGTGAAACTATTTTATGGCGCCAAGGTACCATCTTCCAGGAGGGGAGCCGGGGGGTGGAGTTGGTGGGACCAGCCGGGGTAGGTGAACAGGGGAGATGAGGGAGAGCATCGGTGATGGCAGGAGGACCCTGTGAAGCAGCGTGTGAGGTGGTACTGGCAGCAGGAGGGTCATGGGGAGCGGTGTGTGTGGTAGTGATGGCAGGAGGGTCCAGAAGTGGCAAGGTAGCAGCAAACATAGCAGAATGAAGCGGTCCGAGCCCAGGAGAACCAACTGTTCAGATTGTAAACCCCTCTGAGGAGTTTGTGATTTTGGGCTATACAAAATGAATGTAATTTAATTTAATTGAAATTACGCGTCGCCTCAGTGTGGCATGTCGGTTGAATAATTCAAATCCCAATCGTCCGTATAGTATTCACGTTAATCAATGCATTTATTTGTAAACTATCAAGCCAATCCACATTGTTGACTGGGATCCAGATAACTTATATAAATCAATAACATGCCAGTGCAATACACCTGGGGGCTGTACATGACGGTCAAGAATTGTGTGCCACTTCCGGGAAAAAACAAACAATCACATTACTCTGCAATTACTGATTCACATATTAACATTCTCCTCGTACTCCACAGACCACCTACTGTGGGGAATTGCAGTGGCGGCCGGCAGTGGTGTATAGTAACAAAGTAGAAATACTTCGTTACTGTACTTAAGTAGTTTTTTTGGATATCTGTACTCTACTTTACTATTTATATTTCTGTTTACTTTTACTTTTACTTCACTACATTTTGCAAAGAAAACTGATACTTTTACTCCGATACATTTCTCCTGAAACCTTCGTTACTCGCTACAAAATCAAATCTATCTTTAGAAAGAAAAAGAAAAAAACACACCCGGGACTGTGGTGGAACACAGACTCCACCAAGCAGGTTTTGCGAATCACAATGTTCTGCATTTTCCCTCTACATCCTCTAGTCCAGCGCTCCCAAACCTTTATGCGTCACGGACCGGTTACGTGAAGACAATATTTTGACGGACCGGGTCCGACCTCGGAGAGACGGGAGACAACGACACCCGACGTGTGTTTGTTATGTCCAGTCTACTCCTAACTAAACCTTTAGTCCAGTCTACTGACTCTACTGCTAACTAAACCTTTAGTCCAGTCTACTGACTCTGCTGCTAACTAAACCTTTAGTCCAGTCTACTGACTCTACTGCTAACTAAACCTTTAGTCCAGTCTACTGACTCTACTGCTAACTAAACCTTTAGTCCAGTCTACTGACTCTACTGCTAACTAAACCTTTAGTCCAGTCTACTGACTCTACTGCTAACTAAACCTTTAGTCCAGTCTACTGACTCTACTGCTAACTAAACCTTTAGTCCAGTCTACTGACTCTACTGCTAACTAAACCTTTAGTCCAGTCTACTGACTCTACTGCTAACTAAACCTTTAGTCCAGTCTACTGACTCTACTGCTAACTAAACCTTTAGTCCAGTCTACTGACTCTACTCCTAACTAAACCTTTAGTCCAGTCTACTGACTCTACTGCTAACTAAACATTTAGTCCAGTCTACTGACTCTACTGCTAACTAAACCTTTAGTCCAGTCTACTGACTCTACTGCTAACTAAACCTTTATGTCCAGTCTACTGACTCTACTCCTGACTTAAACCTTTATGTCCAGTCTACTGACTCTACTGCTAACTAAACCTTTAGTCCAGTCTACTGACTCTACTCCTAACTAAACCTTTAGTCCAGTCTACTGACTCTACTGCTAACTAAACCTTTAGTCCAGTCTACTGACTCTACTCCTAACTAAACCTTTAGTCCAGTCTACTGACTCTACTGCTAACTAAACCTTTAGTCCAGTCTACTGACTCTACTCCTAACTAAACCTTTAGTCCAGTCTACTGACTCTACTGCTAACTAAACCTTTAGTCCAGTCTACTGACTCTGCTGCTAACTAAACCTTTAGTCCAGTCTACTGACTCTACTCCTAACTAAACCTTTAGTCCAGTCTACTGACTCTACTCCTAACTAAACCTTTAGTCCAGTCTACTGACTCTACTGCTAACTAAACCTTTAGTCCAGTCTACTGACTCTACTGCTAACTAAACCTTTAGTCCAGTCTACTGACTCTACTGCTAACTAAACCTTTAGTCCAGTCTACTGACTCTACTGCTAACTAAACCTTTAGTCCAGTCTACTGACTCTACTGCTAACTAAACCTTTAGTCCAGTCTACTGACTCTACTGCTAACTAAACCTTTAGTCCAGTCTACTGACTCTACTGCTAACTAAACCTTTAGTCCAGTCTACTGCTTAACTTATAACGCGCTGCACAAAGAGGATGTTGGAATGGAAGCAGGTTTTCATGCTTTTTTGGCGATCTCAGGATACTTTGCCTTGGTTTTAATCCAGAACACCGGCAAAGTTAAACAGACTTACGTTTCATTTTTAGAGTAACGTAACATATTGACATGTGTCAAGAGGTTCCGTCTGAGGTTACCACAGACGGATGTATCTGGTCATTTTTCACAATAAAACATTTTTACGGACTTGATTTTTTTAATTTAACTTACATTTTTCATTAATTCTTTCTGTTCCGGGCGGAATGAGCATACTTATAACCACACTGTTACAACTCCTTCATAGTGTCATATTGCTTTTTGGAGAATTATGATGATACGTTCATAGTAGATGCAAAAGTATACTTAGGTACAATATATTATGTTGAACATAATATATATGGATGGATCCCAGCCAACCCAGTTATTGTATCAACACAACTCCTGGTCCTTGGTCACGGTGACCACAGCACTTAAAAGAATAAACTTCATAATTCTCAAAATTCTGACCCTTTGCTTTTTTATTAAAAGCATGTACTTGTACTTTCAATACTTAAGTACATTTTATATCAGAAAAATACTTTTGATACTGAAGTACAGAAAATATTAGATACTTTAAGACTTTTACTCAAGTAGTATTTTATTAGGTGACTTTTACTTTTACTGGAGTAATTTTCCAGTAAGGTATCTTTACTTTTACTCAAGTACGGCTTTTGGGTACTTTATACAACAGTGGCGGCCGGCCAATAGAGGGCCACGGGGCCTGGCCCCACCTTCAGCCACCAAAAAAAATAAAAATATGTACAATATTATTAATTATAAAAAATATAATAATATGAATAAAGTATACAAATTGTCAATATTTGTGTTTGAGTTATGGAATATACCCAGTAATATTTGTAAAATAGGATATCTGCGCAAAATATATGCTTATCCTGCTTGTCCTCTCTGCTCATGCACCTCTCAGCTGCACGTGCACATCTCTGCTGCTAGTGCACATGCTGAGGCTAGATCAATTTGGCCCAAGAAAGAAGGGTCTAATACACAGTTTAGCCAATCACTGATAAAGATAATAATGAGTGACATCCAATTCATCCAATCAGCGTGTTATGGTGTGGTGTGTTCACGGACCCAAATGCAGCGACAGGACAGCAGAGTTCTTATTTAGACCAGGGTTTTATTGCACGGGTGAGAAACAGGAACAAACAAGGTCCGGGTGCAGACAGTACAGAGAGCGAGCTGGTGGAATGTTAAATGGAGACGCGCGCCCGCGCTCCGCTCCGGGCCGGAAGGTGGCCGTGAAGAGTCCGCAAACTCTTTACCGATCCGAGCCGGAAGGTGGCTGTAGAACGTCTGCGAACTCCTCTGATCCGAGCCGGAAGGTGGCTGTAGAACGTCTGCGAACTCCTCTGATCCGAGCCGGAAGGTGGCTGTAGAACTTCCGCGAACTCCTCTGATCCGAGCCGGAAGGTGGCTGTAGAACTTCCGCGAACTCCTCTGATCCGAGCCGGAAGGTGGCTGTTAATGACGGGTAGACTGGCAGCCAGGGTCCTCAAGCCTCACAGCTGATCTCCGTGGACCGAGCGGAAGGCTCTCTTCGTGCAGGTGAAACCCGAGGCTCGACACTGGCAGGAAGGTAAAAGCAAACAGAGTAACAAGCGGGGAATAACTCACAGGAAACTAAGGACTACTCACGGGCGGAGATGCCAGGTTGGCAAACGGACGGACTGACACCAGAGGTGAGGAAGACCGGAGTATTTATCAGCAGGAGGTCATCACGGCAAACGAGAATCAGCTGTGAAACAGCTGATCAGGGAAAGAGGCGCAGCTGTGGGCAGAACTCACCCGGTTAGGCACAAATCCTCACACAGCGTCCTAAAAAAGACTTCCGGAGGGGCTATTCTCAGTTGGCCCAGACTGCGTGTTCCCGTGTCTCCTTCTCGTCAGGGCAGACGAGGCGTCACCCATTATAACACCATGACAGCGGCGAGCAGGAGTGCTGCTCTTCACAGAAAACCAACCGCTAACTCGGTATAATCTCTCCTCCAACACCTGTTTGAGAGAAGACCTTTGGTGGAGAAACTACAGGTGAAACACCTGGTCCCAGATCAGCCGGACCTCAGCATAAGACAGCAGACTGGGTGAAAGGGAGCAGCTTGAGCTTCTGTGCAGATGGCTAAGCTACACTAGGACGGTTTGGCTAAGCTAGCTGCTGGATGCAGTCGTGCTAACGCCGTATTTAACTTTCCATTCTTGCTTTTTAAATCAACGTGGACTGGAAAAAAAACATGAGAACACCAGGAGGACACGCATGGATTACTTTGTCAAGCTACTAAGCTAGCATATCAGGCTAAGTCAACATGCTACCCACGGACGCCGGGCTGTGGCGAAGAAACACAATGAGGTGGATAAAAACTTCACACAATCAAAAAATTATTGATTGTGTTAAGTTTTGTGGGGCTTGAACTGGCCTTGCATGACGAGACTGACTCCTGAGTGCTGGAGGAGCTTGCCAGCATGCTGTCCAGCCAGCGTTTTTAAAGACGGCACGAAACGAGCTGTTGGACGGCATGCTGGGAGTTATTATATGATATGTAAGTAACCCAATTTGTGTTCTGGCTTTAAAAATGGATTGTCAATCAATGTTGTTGTTTTTAAAATGTGTTTTACCTGCGTTAAAATTAGATGCTTTTATTTTTAAGGCAACTCGCAACGTATATATATATACTACCCTTCAAAAGTTTGGGGTCGGCTTCCGGTGACGCCATGTTCTGAGAAAGTCGCATGGAGTGTTTGCTCCCGCAAAACTCGGTGTGAATTGAGGAAAGAAAATCAGGAGTCGTTTACTGACACCAAAGCCTCGCTGTCTAGACTGGAAACATCGGTAACGGATCTAAAACAACGGATGGAGAAACTCGAACAGAAGGTGGAAGAGACGGAGACCAGAGTCTGAGGACTCTAGTCAACGACATGAGCGGGTGCTCCGACATCTGGTGAGACGCGAGGCGGCCCTCACCGACCTATGTGATGACCTGCAGAACCGAATGCGCCGCAACAATCTGAGAATCTATCAAGTCCCTGAAGAAAGTGAGAAAAGAGACATGGTTGGGTTTGTTAAAGAACTTATTAAAAACACGCTGCAGCTACCGCCTGAAATTAACGTACACATTGAGAGGGCGCACAGATCTTTGGGGCTAAAACCAGACAACACCGCACCTCCGCGCTCCATCATTGTGAGATTTCAGGACTATACCGTGAAAGAAGCAAGTGAGTGAGAGAGAGAAGATGGAACGGGAACTTTCGAGGGCGACATGGCAAAGGCAGGAGAACGGGAGGAGAGGAGGAGGAGCCGCTTCTCTGAGGGACACTGATCTACGGTCTTTTCTGCAGGACTGAGAAAATGACATTTGTGCTCATGTAACGCTAACAGACTTTTGGAAGTCGGTGCTAAGTTTAACGGTCGACAGGAATACGACATTATATCTATCCCCTTATATGACATTTAAAACAGCTAGTCACACTGAATATAAGTGTTGAGTATATGTGAGTGATATTAAAGGTAAGAGGGAGCGAAGGGCTCCCATTTTCTTTTTTATGATAGTACCCAAGATGGGACGAAAACCTCACCAGGGAATTGGTTATTTTCTTTGGTCTGTGGTTTGGTTGGCACTTTGTGCATATTCCCCAGAGAGAGTTAGAGGTCACAACTCTCTGCCTATAATACAGCACGGGCTGGTGGACACTTTTCTTCAGCCAGCTGGGTTTTTGGAAGTCAAAGGTGTTTATTTGGTTCATTTAAATATGTTTGTTCTTAGTTCTTACATCCTTGACATGTCTGTTAAGTCCACACAAGTAAATGAGGTCATTTTTTAAGTAAAGCTTTTTATTTTAAACACAGGGGATTTGAGGGGAAGGAAAAAAAACAAGAAAGAAGATTACTTATGTCTGATTTAGGGGTTGTTAGTTACAATGTTAAAGGTATCAATCATACCATTAAGAGGAAAAATATTCTAACTCAGTTGAAACAATTCAATTGTTCAATAGGGTTACTACAGGAAACTCACCTAAATGAGGCTGAACACAAGAAATTGAGAAGAGATTGGGTGGAGCAGGTGTTCTATGCATCTTGTCCAAATAGCAGAAAGAGAGGAGTGGCAATTTTGATTAGTAGATCCAGCGGTCTTGCAGTACGTAGGGAAGTAAAGGATATTCAGGGAAGGTATATAGCAGTCATAGGAAAAATAGGTGGAATAGACTTGACCATCATGAATATTTATGCTCCGAATGAAGATGATCCTTTGTTTTTTAAGGACATTGCATCCATATTGGCAAGGGAAGCTAAAGGTACCATAATTTTAGAAGGAGACTTTAATTGTGTCTTAAATGCGAAATTAGACAAATTACCCACAGACCATGGACCTCCTAGCAGGAAATCAAAAGCTGCAAAACATATATTGGAAGAGTTGGGGCTTGTAGATAGCTGGAGAGCCAAGAATCCAACGACAAAAGATTTTACATTTCTGTCTACGGTTCATGAGTCATACTCCAGAATTGATCTGATTTGCATTTCAAAGCAGAGCCTTCATAAAATTAAGGAGTGTGTTATAGAACCTATTACTCTATCTGATCATGGCCCAGTAAGACTGAAATTAAACTTGGGTTTCGAAAGGCATTTTAAATACTGGAGATTAAACATCTCTTTCCTGACAAACCCGATATCCCAAGAGCAATTAAAACAAACTATAGGAGAATATTTTGCAATAAATGATAATTGAGCAGTATCCCCCTCCACCCTTTGGGATGGAGCTAAGGCAGTGCTGAGAGGGAAATGTATTGAAATAGACATTAAATAAAATAAACAGAGACTTGAAAAGGAGAAACAATTAGAAAGTGATATAACAAGATTGGGACATGAGCATAGAGTAACTGGGGACAAAAATATATTGGAACAACTACAGGAGTGTAGAACTGCTCTGGATGAATTACTTACACGCAAAGCTGAGGGGGCGCTTGGATATACAAACCAAAGATATTATGAGATGGGGAATCGAGCAAGCCGGCTACTTGCCTTTCAGTTGAGAAAAGAGCAGTCAAGCCGTATTGTTCCTAAAATAAGGCATCCAACATCCAGCTGAGGTTTCACATCCAGTAGAAGTGGCAGGGGCATTTCAAACTTTTTACAAGAATCTTTACGATGCACCAGAGGAAGCTCCAAGCTCGGTGAAAATGGAGGGAATGTTTAAAGATCTTAATTTAGTAAAGCTATCGGAAGCAGAGGCGGAGGAGTTGACAGCTCCAATTTTAGAAAGTGAAATAGAAGGGATCATCGGATCTCTGAAAAATAATAAATCTCCAGGGACAGATGGTCTGCAGGTGAATTTTACAAGACCTTTATGAAGGAGCTTGTGCCTAGGCTTTGTGGGGTCTTTAACTATGCTTTACAGGAAAATTACCCACTCAAGAGTTGGTCAGAGGCCGTAATAACAGTCATACACAAAGAGGGGTAGGATCCACTGGAGTGTGGCGCCTATAGGCCAATTAGTCTGCTTGGAAGTGATGTAAAGATTCTTAGTTCTATACAGGCGAATAGAATGCAGAAATACCTAGGGAAGTTAATCAATCCTGAGCAGACGGGGTTTATACCGGGCCGTCAAGGTGCAAATAATATTAGAAGAGTTCTAAACCTTCAATCAGTAGCAAGAGACTCGGCCCATCCTTCAATGCTTCTCAGACTTGACGCAGAGAAGGCGTTTGATAGGGTGGACTGGTCGTATTTAAATTATACTATGGAACGAATGGGATTTAATTGGACATTTATTAGATGGATTAACACTCTAAATAAATACCCAATATCTAGAGTTAGGGTTAACGGACACTGCTCTCAATTCTTTAAACTTAAGAAGGGGGTTCGGCAGGGAAATCCAGTGTCTCCAATTTTGTTTGCACTGAGTATCGAACCGCTGGCTGAGTTAATAAGGGGTAATGATCAAATTGAAGGTATAGTAGATGAGGGGGGCATGATGCATAAGATATCTTTGTTTGCGGATGATATCCTGTTTATAAGAAATCCATTGTCATCTATACCAGCGGTATTGCAATGTCTGAGGAACTATGGGGGAGTTTCAGGATATAAAGTTAATGAGGGGAAATCGGACGCAATGATGATTACAGGAAGCTGGCCTACACAATTGGACAGACTTGCGAGATTTAGATGGTCAAAGGGGGGCTTTAGGTACTTGGGGGTGATTTTGACTCCTATTGTTTCTAAATTATACAGCGCAAACTATGACAAACTTATTTCCCAGATCAAAAATGGAGTTGCTTCCCCTTTCCTTGGTTGGGAGAGTAGAAACCATTAGGATGAATGTTCTGCCAAGGCTGTTATTTCTCTTTTGCTCTCTTCCTATTGCTGTCCCGGTATCTACTTTTAAGCTCTTAGATAGGCTTGTTTCCCGATTCATATGGCAGAACAAGAGGCCTAGAGTGAGACTCAAAGTTCTTTGCTTACAGAAAGAGAAGGGCGGTTTATCTTTGCCTCATTTCAGAAGTTATTACTAGGCAGCAGAACTTAGAGTATTGATCTCCTGTATGAGATTGGATATGGATACAAAATGGGTACATATAGAGCAAAGTTCAGTAAACACATCACTCTCAGCACTCCCCTTTCTGACGACAAATGCATTGTGTATACTAAAATTACAAAATGAATGGGTTAAGTATACATTAAAGGTTTGAAGGAAAATAAGGCAGGTATTAAACCTCTCATTATCTGTATCTAGGGCAACAAAAATAGCTGCTCTTTGTGATTTTCTGATGCTAAATTAGACAGGGGTATTAGTAAATGGGCGGAGAAGGGTTTGACCACAATAAATCGATTATTTGTAGGAACGACTCTCAGGGCTTTCGCACAACTTCAAGCAAAGTATGGTATTGAAGCCAAGGATCTATTCCGATATTTCCAACTTCGACACTATTTAACCACACACAAGGAATGGGACAAAATTAAGGACATACCAGGCAATTTTGAGGAGTACTGGGTGGAGATAGCTGAGTATCGAATCCAAACAAAACATATAATATCCTGTTTATACAGTAGAATTCATATGGATACATCTATTGACACACTGGATATAAAAAGTAAATGGGAATTGGAGGCTAACATCATTATTGCAGATGATGATTGGGAATGCTCTTGGTTGTCCTGGCACAAATGTTTAAGTAGTCCAACCTGGAGAGAATTTACAGTTTACTGGCTCAGGCCCCACTCACCTACTGTGGACTAGTGGGCCCAGAGGCTCCAGGCTGTGAATTGTATGGAAAGTTTAACTGCAAGCCTACGACTCCGGATGGACATTTACTTAGCAAGATGGTCACCTGTCAAAATGTATTGGTCAAAATGATTATTCGGTTGACATTGGACTGGACAAGCTGGATTGAATATGAAACTAGGTGATTTCATTGGGATATCCCTTCTGTCATTTGTGTTCTCTTTGTATTTGGTATACACTTGTATTACATATTGTTATTTGTATATGGTTATTATAATCGTATATAATATTGTATGACATGCTGTGTGAGACTCACTGTCAAGGAACTTGTTCTAATAAAAGTAAAAAAAAAAAAAAGTTTGGGGTCACTTAGAAATGTCCTTATTTTTCAAAGAAAAGCACTGTGTTTTTTTCAATGTAGATAACATTAAATTAATCAGAAATACACTTTACATTGTTAATGTGGTAAATGACTATTCTAGGTGGAAACGTCTGGTTTTTAATGAAATATCTAAATAGGTGTATAGAGGCCCATTTCCAGCAACTATCACTGCAGTGTTCTAATGGTACATTGTGTTTGCTCATAGAAGACTAATGGATGATTAGAAAACCCTTGTGCAATTATGTTAGCACAGCTGAAAACAGTTCTGCTGGTGAGAGAAGCTATAAAACTGGCCTTCCTTTGAGCTAGTTGAGTATCTGGAGCATCACATTTGTGGGTTCCATTATACTCTCAAAATGGCCAGAAAAAGAGAACTTTCATGTGAAACTCGCCAGTCTGTTCTTGTTCTTAGAGATGAAGGATATTCCATGCAGGAAATTAAGAAGAAACTGAAAATTTGTCTGGGTGACCCCAAACTTTTGAACGGTAGTGTATATATATATATATATATATATATATATATATATATATATATATATATATATATATATATATATAAACAGTATATTAATATACTGAATTGTATTAATAAGATGTCCTTATGTCAAAGTGTTGGAATACATGTTAAATATTTAACTGCAAAGTAGTAATGTGTGATACCTTTTTTGTGTGCATTAAATCATACGGGGATGTTTGCTGAAATTGATTAGATGGCCCTACCAAATAAAAATGCTACCAGCCGCCACTGCACCTATGACTTCACAAACAGACGCATGATGAATAAATTGATCGATGACTAAAACTATATTCAATTCAATTCAGTTTATTTTATATAGCCCAACATCACAAATACAAGTTTGCCTCGGAGGGCTTTACAATCTGTACACATAACATCCCTGTCCCGGGACCTCACATCGGATCAGGAAAAACTCCCCTAAAGAGATAGTAAAAACCCTTTCACAGGGAAAAAAGGGAAGAAACCTGAGGGAGAGCAACAGAGGAGGATCCCTCTCCCCGGATGGACAGAAGCAATAGATGTCATGTGGCCAGAATGAATAGCGTAGTTACAACACATTCAATGAATATGACAGAAATTATTCATATAATGAGTATTAGGCATGGTCCATGATCCTGATAATCCATGAAGCAGAAGGCGGTAGAGAGGAGGGGGGCATCAGAAGGGCCATGGCAGCAGGCAGGACCGGTTCCAGGCCGGTTCCATCAGCAGGGCCATGGCAGCAGGCAGGACCGGTTCCAGGCAGCCATGGATCCATGGCAGGAGGGGTGGGTGGGGGGGCGGCAGGACCCGGGGCAGGACCCGGGGCAGGACCGGTTCCAGGCAGCCATGAATCCATGGAAAAAGAAAGTAGAGTTAGTAATGTGCATTGAAGAGACAATAGTTTATCCAGATGGAGAGAAAGAAGAGGAGAGGAGGAGTGAAAGAGGAAGAGAAGAGGAGCGAAAGAGGAAGAGAAGAGGAGCTCAGTGTATCCTAAGATGTCCCCCAGCAGTCTAGGCCTATAGCAGCATATCTAGGGGCTGGACCAGGGCAAACCTGAGCCAGCCCTAACTATAAGCCTGAAACAGCCCTAAGTATAAGCGCTATCAAAGAGGAAAGTCTTAAGTCTACTCTTAAATGAGGTGACTGTGTCTGCCCCCCGGACTGAAAGTGGAAGCTGATTCCACAGAAGAGGAGCACGATAACTGAAAGCTCTAGCCCCCAACCTATATATACCTATATATTATATGTAATCAGAAAGAACGAATCAATTGGTTAGTTTATCTGACCTTTGTTGTTTGTTGAAATGATAACAGGTGACATCAGTTTGATGTCTCCTGTGGTAATGACGCCACATCATCTGCCCTGAAGGGTTTAAAGAAGCAGAGGCAGAGCTTCATCTCACTTCCAAAGCAGTCATAACTCGACAGCAGATGAATGTTAGGATTCACACAATGTCCCTGTTCTGTCATTTATAATTGTATTCCATGTAAAAGAGGTAAATGATACCTTTGTAAAATCTGTCACACGTGTCTTTGTGAGAATTGAAGTCTTTACTGTTTTCAGGCTGAATACTGTGTGTTTATGAAATGTTCAGAAAAAGTGTAAATTGAACATCTAAACTAGTTTGATTTCAGCAAATCTAGAAAATTGAAAGATGTAAATTGTTTATCCTGTGCAAACTTGAATTATTATTTTGTGAACCAAAGTGGTGGTGGTGGTGATGATGATGATGATGATGATGATAAACTCCACACAGGTTTCATATTTCACTTTTGGTGCCTACTTTGATGTTGGGCTGTTTAAATACTTATGGTTCATGATTGTTATGTGTTTTTATGTTGTAATAGTTTTTTCCAATGTGATGCTCATTGTGGTTATCTGCATGAACAGAAGCTTACATGAACCTATGTACCTGTTTCTCTGCAGCCTGTTTGTGAATGAACTGTTTGGTAGTACAGGGTTGTTTCCATTCCTTCTGCTTCAGATCCTCTCTGACATTCACACGGTTTCTTTTTCATCTTGTTTCCTGCAGATTTTCTGTTTGTACACTTATGCAAATGTCCAATTTTATAACTTAGCCATCATGTCTTATGACAGATATCTTGCTATATGTTATCCTCTACAATATAACACTCGTATGGCATTTAATAAGGTTACTATGCTTATTGCTGTAACGTGGTTAATCCCTGTTCTTAATATTGTAGTCATGATATCTTTGAGTGCATCTTTACAGCTGTGTGGGAACATTATTGACAGATTGTTCTGCGACAACTATTCTGTTGTGAAACTGGCCTGTTATGACACAACAGTCAACAACATCTATGGACTCATGTACACTTTCATTGTATTATTTGGTCTTGCAATACTAATCTTTTACACGTACGTGAGGATTCTTAGAGTTTGTTTCTCTGGTTCTAAGCAGACCAGACAGAAAGCTGTCAGTACCTGCACACCTCACCTCGCTTCTCTGCTCAACTTCTCCTTTGGGTGTTTCTTTGAAATTGTGCAGAGCAGATTTGATATGAACAGAGCACCCATTATGTTGCGCATCTTTTTATCTTTATACTTTCTCACTTGCCAACCGCTCTTCAACCCTTTAGTGTACGGACTGAATTTGACAAAAATTTGCATCCTATGTAAAAGTCTTGTCTTTGGTAAGATGTAAGGTACTGTTGAAAGCGATTTAGTTCATTTCCTCATCTTCAATCACGTGAACATGCCTTGTCAGTAACCTGTCGGCCTTTAGAATCTGGGGGGTCAAAATAAATATACCCAAAAGTCTGAATCTTTGAGTGGCACATCTTTAAGTTTGTAATCTTTTGAGTTTGCAAAAAGGATGCAAGATGAATTGTGACTTATATTTATTTACAAAGTCTTTCACAGAAGGCAGCAAATTCAGCAAAACATTTGTATTTTTACAATTGTAGAAATTGTGCAGTTGCTGCTTTCTCAGTGGTAGTAGAAATACATTGTGTATAAAGTCCTGTGCTGAACAGCTATTTGAATAAAGTGACGCATGTAAAGGTGTTGTACATTGTTGACAGCTGGACCAGTCCGACAATAACATTATCAATCCATATGTGAAGAAGTCTTTGAAACCTTATATTGCCTTTTTATTTTGCATTTGTGTTTATTTTATATATTGTCTTAATCCCTTACTCTAGTATGTAAATCATTTTGAATTGCCTTGTTGTTAAAAGATGTACAAATAGTCCAATAAACAACTTGTTCTGGTAACACTTTCTATGACACCGATGTCTATAAAGCATTAAAGATAGATTAGATAGATTAGTTGTAGGCACTAATAACTATTCATAATGCGTTATAACAATACATATAATTATTCACGTTCAATAGCATTTTATGAAGACATATAAAGTCCTTATAAGCCAATATAAAGTGATATATTGGCATGGCCCATATAATTGGCAGATATCACAGAAGTTCAGGGAGGGGAAAGAGATCTACAGGACGAAGATGGAGGACCAGCTGCAGCAGAATAACACCATCGGGGTCTGGAAGGGCCTCGAGGCCATTTCTGGGTTCAAGGGGCCCCACCAACAGCCTGAGGGGGACCAAAAGTGGGTGAATGAGCTGAATTTATTTTTTAATAGATTTGACCAGCCATCCACCCCTCCCCCCACCCAGTCCTACCTGCTGCTGCAACCCCCATCATCTGCACCCCCTGTGGATTATTTAATAATTTATTTGGCGCTTGAACTCCGCGAGGAGATTGAGATCGCACTGTGTTCGCCCTGAGCTGCAGCAATCTATCCAGACACTGGTGGTGGTGGCTGAGGTTCTGCTGGAGTTGCTGGAGATGCCGATGGGGTGCTGATTCTGAGAAGGTGGATGGTGCTGGGGAGGCGGCGGGTCGCATGAGACGGCAGCAGGACGCTAGAGGCAGAGAAAGAGAACATTTAAAGGAGATAGCAGCGAGCTGATAGGATAGCGAGGAGGGCGTGACTCTGCGCTAATGGCTGGGCGCACCCGGCTGCTGAACAGCTGGTAGAGTCTGACACTTCTGACGCTCCTGACAGGGACATCCGGTGTGACGTCGTGCTGCTGGTGAGGGACGGTATGAGTGAGGGCCCGCCTGGTGCGAGGGGGTTGTCTTCCTGTCTGAACTTACGCTATAGCTCCATTTTATAAAAAGGGACAGAGCAGACTTTTTCTGCTAAGGAAACTGAGGTCTTTTGGGGTGCAGGGAGCTCCTGAAGACCTTCTTTGACTCTGTGGTGGCATCAGCCATCTTTTATGGAGTGGTCTTCTGGAGCAGCAGCATCACGGCAGCTGACAGGAGGAGACTGGACAAGCTGGTAAAGAAGGCCATCAGCGTGCTGGGGCGTCCTCTGGATACTGTGGAGGTGGTGGGAGACAGGAGGATGATGCTAAGCTATCGTCCATGATAAGCCACGCCTCCCACCCCATGCAGGACTCTGCAGCGCTGCACAGCTCCTTCAGTCACCGGCTGATTCATCCCCGGTGTCTGAGGGAGAGGTACCGCAAGTCCTTCCTTCCCGCTGCTGTCAGGCTGCACAATACGCTGGGCTCCCAGTAGACCACGAACACTTTGAACACTTTGAACACTTTGACACTTGGACACTTTGACCACTGAACACTTTTGAACTTGGACACTTTAACCATTCACCTGGTGCAATATCCAACACGTTTAAGTACTTTTTTATATATACTTCTTTATTCAGTCTGTATATTTAATATTCCTCTTTACTGTTTTTTTTACTGTTCTCTATTACTGTTTATTTATATTACTTTACTTTTTTTTTATTTTTGATCTTTTATTCACTTGTGAGCAATGCTGCTGTAATCCTGTAATTTCCCCACTGCGGGGCTAATAAAGGATTATCTTATCTTATTTTATCTTATCTTAATCGCAATATGTCTAAACATATGTCATTTAAAGTGCAAATGCCAATGAATCATTTGAGTTCATCTGAAAACAGTGTCTCTGTTATTTTATAGGGGAAAAAAGCCCAAATATATCAACAAGCCACAATCACCACCAAAATTAAAATCACCACTGGGACCACTATGTGTACACTGTGTGTGACAGGTTTTTCTTAAAAACTGAAATCTTCTTGTGCCAAGAATTGGGCATTTTACATTAATTTCAAACATTATATACCAAACTCCTTTTGGTGGATTTGTATTCACTAGTGGAAAGCAAAGTTACTTCCCCTCATGAAAACCTCCTCATATGTCATATTTTTACAATATTTTTCAGGATAACCGATAAGATATCTGTCATAAGACACAGTGAAGTACACATAGAAAAAATAAAAAAAAGTTGGGATATTGAAGTGCTAGAATTAATGTGATGAGAGAAAAAAATGAAATGAAAGAAAATGGAACAGTCCTGACCCCATCCCCCATGACCCCATTCATCAGCTTCAGACCACCAGCTCAGCAGGGGCCCATGCCTAGCAACCACCCATCCCATCACACCCACCACAATGACGACTGTCTTTATTCTGGAGAGAGACGTCCACGGGCTGTTTAAACATCGATACCCCTACAAAGCAGCCGGCCCAGATGTTGTCTCTCCCTCCACCTTGAAACATTGTGCTGACCAGGTTTCTCAGGTGTTCACAGACAACTTCAACACCTCCCTTGAGACATACCACATTCCAGCCTGCTTCAAGGCCTTCACCATCATCAATAAAAATAAGGATCACAAACCCTCACTGACCCACTCCTGGACCCCCTGCAGTTTGACTACAGAGCCAACAGGTCTGTAGACGATGCTGTCAACATGGCCCTCCACTACATCCTCCAGCATCTGGACTCCCCAGGAACCTACGCCAGGATCCTGTTTGTGGACTTCAGCTCTGCTTTCAACACCATCATCCCGTCTCTGCTGCAGGACAAGCTCTCCCAGCTGCACGTGGATCACGGACTTCCTGTCTGACAGGAAGCAGCATGTGAAGCTGGGAAAACCCTGTACACTAACAGCTGCACCTCCAGTCACCAGTCCGTCAAGCTCCTGAAGTTTGCGGATGACACCACCCTCATTAGACTCATCTCTGGTGGGGACGAGTCCGCCTACAGGTGGGAGACTGACCGACCACCTGGTGACCAGTGGCGGCTGGTGATTTTTTTTTTGGGGTGGGGCGCAGTTGGGCGGCGCGGTTTAAATAGCACTCCACAATGAGAAGAAAAGAGGTTTTGAGTAGAATATTCTAAAAAACAAAGCTTTATTTCAAGAAAACAGTGCTCAACACTGTCCAATAACAACTATCAACAAACTGTAACTTTGGGCATGAGAGGTTCAGAGCAGAATGGTTTAAGAAACATTGGGTTGGGTTTCAGAGGTTTACAGAATAAAAGAGGTGCCCACACCCTCACATGAAAGAGGTTTAGAGCAGAATAGATTCAGAAAGAGAGACATCACATTTTACATTGGGTGTTTGACAGAGTAGGCCCCACTACTTGTAAAGAAATTTAAACTGGGGGCCCTGCAGTAAGGTGGCACTGGTGAGGTGGTCTTTGAAGGCAAAGCGTTCCCTGGTGTGTCCAAGTATGGTGTCACAAACCTACAGATAAATATATAGAGAGAGACAGAGACAGTAAGATAAGTTGTGGGGAAATATCTACTACAAACAGGCTTCATACTACAGACAAAAGCCAACAATCAGAGTTGACAAAAAACTATGTTTTGTGTGTCTTGATGGCTCATCAACATAGACAAAAGGCCAGGAGCCACCTTGATGCTCTAGCCTGGAGCTATGACACACACACACACACACACACACACACACACACACACACACACACACACACACACACACTTGTTGGTTGAATTGGTATTTTAGATTAAGTTATAGTCTGATATCCACCCAAATCTAAATGTCCAACATGTGTTCTGCTGTGGGAAAGATAAAACATTAAACTCTAACAGGCATCTGCTGATTTTGACACTCACCTCTGCAGCAATCCTTCAAGCTCATCTTCCTTCACAGCCGGCGCTTCCTCGGCTGCTCAGAGCCACTGCTTTGCTCCACCTCTTTCAGCCTCTTCTTGTCAACATCTGATCGTTGATTGAAAGGTGTTTCGCGTAGAGATACCACAGAGTTTTCAGTCGCCATACTAACATAATCAAAGTCTCTGCTAGCATTTGTGCGCCCGAAGATTCAAGTTTCATCCGCCAATGAGAAGCTGTCCTTGCCTCAACGACCGTGAAATGTTTGCTCGCTGCCATAGACTCACATTTGGCTGGCGCCCCTAAAGGGGGAGGGGCTTTTCTCAGTGATGATGAATGGCGATATATTATATTTGGTCACATTTAACTTAAGTGGTTGTTGACAGGGGCTTACGGTCTCCCACACACATTTAGCGCGTCAACACGGTATTTCTTTTTTTTAATCGCAAAATTTTAAGAGGGGCGCCGCCCTAGCGCCCTCTATTGACGCACCGCCACTGCTGGTGACCCCCCCCTAGCCAACCCCACCATTATCACCTGTGTGACTCCCCCGTCAACGCTGTGGAGTCCTTCCGTTTCCTGGGCTCCACCATAATCCAGGACCTCAAGTGGGAGCTTCCGCTCCATCACAAAGAAGGCTCAGCAGAGGATGTTCTTCCTGAGGCAGCTGAAGAACCTGCCAAAGAATATGATGGTGCACTTCTACAGTGCCATCATTGATTCCATCCTCACCTCCTCCATCAGCATCTGGTACGCTGCAGCCACTGCCAAGGACAAGGGCCAACTGCAGCGTATCATTCGCTCTGCTGAGAGGGTGATTGATTGGCTGCAATCTGTCTTCCCTCCATAACTTTTTTGCCTCCAGGACCCTGAAGCAGGCAAAAAAGATTTTAGCCGACTGCTCACACCCTGGACACAAACTGTTTGAGCCCCTGCCTTCTGGCAGGAGGCCGTGGTCTATCAGGACCAATACCTCATGTAACAAGAACAGTTTCTTTCCAGCTACAGTCGGGTTCATCAACAAGGAACGATGACAAAATGGCCTCAAGCTAATGGAGTAGTGGAGCATCTAAATCCATCGCTGATGAAGGGTACGGGAAATGACCGAAACTAGTGGAGGAGGTTGAGTAATACATACTGTATATATGGTAGTTTGGCTAACTTATATGTACAGTGCTGGTAACCAAACACTTTGATATGGGGTATGCAAGTCTGTCTCAAATGGACAGAGACAAAAAAATCCATTGGGCAAAGGTTTGGGGTTCTTCCAGCCCAGTATAGCATTATTTCTGGTTGCAGATTTAATAAACTTCTAACTTAATTATCAGTGAAGTCACTCAGCATCTGCCATAAGAACCAATTGTTAAAGAGAATTTAACATTATATTTAATTTAGGACGGCACCTCATTTTGGAAAAAATAGGGATAACTTTAAAATGTGATATTAATCAATTAAGGCTCAATCTCAGGGTTCTTCTGAGTTCTTGTCATGTGTACAGTGACCTATTAGGGAATTTACACACAAATTAAATGATCAAGTTCTTTAGAAATTAAATATTTATTGGATTAACTACATAACTGAACTACTAAACAGGACATTTATGAATAAACAATCAAATTAACTAAATGAATGTGGCAAAGTGTACTGTGTACGGTTCTGAATGCTCATTGTTTGTAACAGGGATTTGTTTGAAGAGAATTCTATATGATATATTTGTAAATAGGGGCAGTTTGTTATAACATAGTGACACCATGCTAAATTCTGTGTTTTTACTACGAGTAGTTTCTGCAGACCCAATAATATTTATTTTCTTGTCGGTTCTCTTTGCAATGCTTGGAAATGTACCCTTCCATTACTAATAATTAATTAACAAAATATAATGGCAGTAAATTAATCTGTTTTATAGTTATTCATCATTAAAAATATGCATTATTTTATAAAAAAAAAAGCAGATAAACGCAGTGATCAAAATAAATCATGTATAAAAACGTTTCGATGCATCAAGATGAATAAATAATTGTTTCCTCGAGATTCAATTCCATTATCTAAACCTCTTTTCCTATTTAGGTTCGCGGGCCGCTGGAGCCTATCCTAGCTGATATTGGGCAAAGACAGGGTTCACGGGTCGCCAGTTTATCTCAGGTCTCATATAGAGACGGACAACCATACATGCTCACACCCACGGGCAGTTTAGCCCTTAGAGTTCTTCCAGCGCGGGTCCGCGCTATACGATACTGACATTTTGAAAATATTAATTTCATTGCGATAATTCAGCAAAAATTAAATAAAAAAAATCTCAAAGTTTCTGTAGAATTTCCGCTTCCGCTGCCTTCTTCCCGCGAGATCCTACGAGATTTACAACGAGATCTGAGCATCTAAACGTGTCGGATGACGCATCCAGACCTTCACTGGGAGTCAGGAGAGAAGAGGCCCAGCTAAGAGTTCACCCTGAACAAAGCTATTTTGGAGTGGATGGCGGAGCTTTAGCGAACTGATGATTCGATGAAGAGGACAACGCCAATAAAAGGGATCCATTTGGGATGGGTAAGTGTATTTACTGAACTTTGCAATAGCATATTTATGTTATTAACGTGACCTGTAGCCAGCTAGCGCTGCTGCTAACAGGAAGCTAGCGGGACGAGGCTAACGGTAGCTAACAATGAGGTAGCTCCTGCAGTGTTAGATGTTGTATTGCGTGTCTAAGACTGAACGGTGCATAATCAACTTTTGTCCCTATCACCGTTAACTTTCTTTCAGTGAACATAGTACGACTAGTAGTGTTGGATCTCCATTATGAGTTTGTAAGACCGTAACTAACGTTTGTTGACGTTAGCTTAGCAACTTTAGCTTGTAACTTGTGCCGGATGTTCTTTTACATATCTAAGACTGAACGGTGCAAATTAAATATTGTCACTAACACCGTTAACTTTCTTTCAGTGAACTTAGTACCACTAGTAGTGTTGGATCTCAGTGACGTTTTTGTAAGACTGTTACTAACTTAGTTTGTTGACGGTAGCTTAGCTTAGCAACACAGCAGCCAGGGTCCATGGGACAACATGCAGACTCCCAGTCTGTCTCTCCCTGCAAACCGATCTCCACCACCGGCCGGCCACAACAGCAGCCACAGAGCACATCTCCACCATATTATAATAAATGTGTTTTTAGACCTTTATTTACCTGTATCTTCCATTGTATTCATATATTCCACTGCTTTTGTGAACCTAAGACCTTTGGTAAAACAATTTCTAGCACCAAAACAGTTCATCCACATGAGTAAAGTTATGTTTTCACAATCGATATGAAAAATTAAAAAAATCAAGTGTCACTTTTTCAGCTTTAGGGCCATATTATCACTTTACACTTGTGTCTTATTCAATTCAATTCAATTCAATTCAATTCAGTTTATTTTATATAGCCCAACATCACAAATACAAGTTTGCCTCGGAGGGCTTTACAATCTGTACACATAACATCCCTGTCCCGGGACCTCACATCGGATCAGGAAAAACTCCCCTAGAAAGATAGTAAAAACCCTTTCACAGGGAAAAAAGGGAAGAAACCTGAGGGAGAGCAACAGAGGAGGATCCCTCTCCCCGGATGGACAGAAGCAATAGATGTCATGTGGCCAGAATGAATAGCGTAGTTACAGCACATTCAATGAATATGACAGAAATTATTCATATAATGAGTATTAGGCATGGTCCATGATCCTGATAATCCATGAAGCAGAAGGCGGTAGAGAGGAGGGGGGCATCAGAAGGGCCATGGCAGCAGGCAGGACCAGTTCCAGGCCGGTTCCATCAGCAGGGCCATGGCAGCAGGCAGGACCGGTTCCAGGCAGCCATGGATCCATGGCAGGAGGGGTGGGTGGGGGGGGCGGCAGGACCCGGGCCAGGACCCGGGGTAGGACCCGGGGCAGGACCGGTTCCAGGCAGCCATGAATCCATGGAAAAAGAAAGTAGAGTTAGTAATGTGCATTGAAGAGACAATAGTTTATCCAGATGGAGAGAAAGAAGAGGAGAGGAGGAGTGAAAGAGGAAGAGAAGAGGAGCGAAAGAGGAAGAGAAGAGGAGCTCAGTGTATCCTAAGATGTCCCCCAGCAGTCTAGGCCTATAGCAGCATATCTAGGGGCTGGACCAGGGCAAACCTGAGCCAGCCCTAACTATAAGCCTGAAACAGCCCTAAGTATAAGCGCTATCAAAGAGGAAAGTCTTAAGTCTACTCTTAAATGAGGTGACTGTGTCTGCCCCCCGGACTGAAAGTGGAAGCTGATTCCACAGAAGAGGAGCACGATAACTGAAAGCTCTAGCCCCCAACCTACTTTTTAAGACTCTGGGAACCACAAGTAACCCTGCATTCAGTGAGCGTAACGCTCTGGTGGGGTAATATGGCACTATAAGCTCTTTAAGATATGATGGTGCATCACCAGCTAAGGCTTTATAGGTGAGGAGGAGGATTTTAAATATGATTCTCGATCTTACAGGAAGCCAGTGGAGAGCAGCTAGTACAGGAGTAATGTGATCTCTCTTCCGAGTCCTTGTTAGTACACGAGCTGCAGCATTCTGGATCAGCTGGAGAGACCCAAGGGACTTTCCGGAGCAGCCTGATAATACGGAGTTACAGTAATCCAGTCTTGAAGTAACAAATGCGTGGATCAATGTTTCTGCATCGCTTTGAGACAGGATGTGCCGGATCTTTGAGATGTTCCGTAGGTGAAAAAAGGCAGTCCTTGAGATCTGTTTCACGTGGGAGCCAAAGGATAGGTCCTGGTCAAAAATAACTCCGAGATTCCTTACGGTGGTGGTGGATGCCAGAGCGATGCCATCCAGGGAAACCATATCGTCAGATAGTTGATTTCTGAGGTGTTCTGGGCCGAGTAGAATAACTTCAGTCTTGTCAGAGTTCAGCAACAGGAAGTTGCAGGTCATCCAGGTTTTGATGTCTTTAAGACACGCTTGAAGTTTAGTGACCTGGTGGATTTCATCTGGCTTGATTGACAGATATAGTTGAGTATCATCGGCATAACAGTGAAAGTTTATGGAGTGTTTTCTGATAATATTGCCTAAAGGAAGCATATACAAGGTGAATAAAATTGGTCCAAGCACAGAACCTTGTGGAACTCCATGACGAACGGCGGTGGTCATCGAGGCCTCATCGTTTACAAATACAAACTGAGATCGATCTGATAAATACGACTTAAACCAGCTTAATGCTGTACCTTTAATACCAATTGACTGGTCTAGTCTCTGTAATAAGATGCCATGGTCAATGGTGTCAAATGCTGCACTAAGGTCTAACAGGACAAGTACAGAGACAAGTCCCCTATCTGATGCAACTAGAAGGTCATTAGTAATTGTCACTAGTGCTGTCTCTGTGCTATGATGCTTTCTAAATCCTGACTGAAATTCCTCAAATAAACTATTGTTATGTAAAAAGTCGCACAACTGATTTGCGACTACCTTCTCCAGTATCTTAGAGAGGAAGGGAAGGTTAGAGATAGGTCTGTAGTTAGCCAACACCTCTGGATCCAGGGTGGGCTTTTTAAGAAGAGGTTTAATTACAGCTACTTTAAAAGACTGTGGTACATGACCCATTAGTAAAGACCCATTGATAATATCTAGTACAGAGGCACAAATTAAGGGTAAAACTTCTTTAAACAGCTTTGTCGGAACAGGGTCTAGGAGACAGGTAGAAGATTTAGAAGTAGAAACCATTGAAGACAGTTGGTCGAGGTTGATGGTAAAAAATCCATCCAGACGCACAACAGGGCCCACAGCCTCCTCCATGGTCATCCCACCTGAGGATGGACCGGCAGTAGTCGAGGGCAGGAGATCACCGATCCTGTCTCTAATGGCCATAATCTTATCATTGAAGAAGTTCATAAAGTCATTACTACTGAGGTCTATAGGAATACACGGATCCACCGAGTTATGACTCTCAGCCAGCCTGGCCACAGTGCTAAAGAGAAACCTAGGGTTGCTCTTGTTTTTCTCTATTAGTCTTATGTCAATGGTGCCTCATTATATAGAGAGCTGAGATTGTTCTGCAATTTTAGATGTAAAATACATGGGTATCTATCATATGCAAGTGACTTTAAAAAGGTGAATTTATGAAATTATGTAAAATCGAGAAAATCACTCCAGAGGGTTAGAGTCTCCAGTTAACCTGAGCTGCATGTTATTTAACTTAAAAAAATGCATCTAATACCTTTCTTGTACGTACCACCACCTTTTGTACATATACCATATGTATAGTGTTTTTCATATGTATGTATATTGTTTTCATATTTTATATTTTTTTCTCTTTCTTATTATACTGTAGTGTGTTTTTATTTTCAAAACTGACTCAGAGAGCCCTGCACAAAAAAAAAATCCAATGTGTCTGGACTGTTGGTCTAGGCACAAATGGCAAAATTAAAACCTTGAACTCTGTTATAAACTGTGGTAGGAAGCTAGAGAACCCGGACTGCCTGGGATCTGGGATCGAACCCGGGCCCCTCTTGCTGTGAGGTGACAGAGCTAGCAACTACACCAGTGCAGCCCTTGCCTAGAGATTTCCACCCTTAATTAAGATAGATGTTATTTTGTATCAAAGCTAAGTTTCCTCTAGTCTTTTGTTCACAACTGGATATCTATTCTCCTCAGGAATGTAGGTGCACGTGAACCAGGAAAGGTTGGGTCATAAAACTTTGTAGGCTCAGTCTTTACGGGGGTATTACGCCCCCTGATTTAACTCCGCCCTCTTCTGAGAAGTCGGCTGTCTAATTGTTTCAGATCTGGCGCACCTGGAGCAGCGCCACCTGAGAGACATCAGACAATCAGTGTGCTTTGATATATATACGCCCGGCACCAGTGCTCTCTTTCTCTCTTCCCCTCTGAGCTGCGAGCGGTCGGACCTGCGGTTGAATGGTGCCTGAGTGCAGGCTACCATTACAATATACCTGTTACCGATCCAGATAAGGATGAAGTGTTGAAAAGTCATCCCGATGTGTTTTGCGCCAGTGTCCTCACCAGGTCTAAGACGCGGAAACAGGAAGAGGAAGCCAACCTGGTTGACTCTATGCTCGCACTTGTCTTGGCCGGAGACAAGTTGCTCCTCAATCTTGATTCTGCACCTGAACAAGACCTAACCTCTCCCACAGCGATTTTGTCACCATTGCCTGCGACACATGAGTCACTGATCGAGCGCAGAGAGCGGATGCTAGCCTTCTGGTCATCTGGGGGTTACAAAAACCTATGACCGCATCCTCCAGCATTTCTTCTGGCCAGGTCTTAAGGCTGATGTAGCAAAGTTCTGTAGAACGTGTAGAGTTTGCCAAATTAGTGGTAAGCCTAATCAGACTGTACCACCCGTTTCCGCTTAAACCCTTACCTGTTGTTGGCGAACCTTTTGAGCGGCTGATTGTTGATTGTGTGGGGCCATTAACAAAATCAAAGTCCGGTAATCAGTTTCTTCTCACTTTGATGTGTTCTGCGACATGTTTTCCTGAGGCTATTCCCCTCTGTAGGATCACAGCTCCAATAGTGACCAAAGCCTTGCTGAAATTACCCAAATTGGTCCAAACTGATCGTGGCACCAATTTTCAGTCCAATGTTTTCAAGCAGACCTTGCAGTCCCTGGGTATTAAGCATGGTGTCTCAAGTCCGTACCATTCCCAGTCACAAGGTGCGCTGAAGCGATGGCACCAGACCCTCAAAGCAATGTTGCATAAATACTTCCTCGAGACTGAGAAAGATTGGGAAGATGGTCTGCCCTTCTTACTCTTTGCCGCCCGAGAAGCCAAGCAGGAGTCTCTTGGTTTCAGCCCAGCTGAACTAGTGTTTGGCCATAGTGCACGGGGACCATTGAAGCTGCCAAAGGAACAATTTGTGTCTGCAGATGCACCACATCAAACCAATGTACTCTATTTCGTTGCACGGTTCCCGGAGCGTGAAAAGAAAAGTGAGTGACACAGACTACATCAGAGGAAGACGCCAAACCCGTCTATGCCATTTAAATAGGCTTAAGCTGTTTCACTCTAGGGGAAGTGCCCAGGATGTCCAGGATCCAAACGAGAAGCAGCCTGAGCCTACAGTCTCCCTGGTGTCCAAGTTGGCAGATCATACTGATGATGGTCTGAGGTTGCGTGACGACCTCCAGCAGTGTGGGAGGCTGCCCAACTGTCTGAATCATGGGAAAATGTTGCAGGAGGAAGGAAGCGGAAGCAGGAAGTCTCCTCTGTTCGGTAGACGTCAAACCATATTTCTGCAATGTATTATCGTGAAGATATGAATATATAATATAAAGCACAGCCTTGCATCGGCCGGGTCGGAAGAGTTAAGAGATCCATGAATGAAGTTGTATGACGGAACCAAACAACATCCACATACAGTCAGGTCCATAAATATTTGGACATCGACACATTTTTCATTATTTTGGCTCTGTACACCACAACAATGGAGTTGAAATGAAAAAATCAAGATGTGCTTTAAGTGCAGACTTTCAGCTTTAATTTGAGGGTATTTACATCCAAATCAGTTGAACGGTGTAGGAACTACAACAAATTCAAATGTGGCCACCCTCTTTTTAAGGGACCAAAGGTAATAGGACAATTGGCTGCTCAGCTGTTCCAAGGTCAGGTTTGTGTAATTCCCTCATTATTTCATTTACAAGTAGTAGATAAAAGGTCTAGAGTTCATTTCAGGTGTGGTATTTGTGTTTGGAATCTGTTGCGGTCAACTCTCAATATGAAGTCCAAAGAGCTGTCACTATCAGTGAAGCAAGCCATCATTAGGATGAAAAATCTAAACAAAACCATCAGAGAGATAGCAAACACATTAGGTGTGGCCAAATCACCTGTTTGGTACATTCTTAAGAAGAAAGAACGCACTGGTGAGCTCAGCAACACCATAAGACCCGGAAGACCACGGAAGACAACTGTGGTGGATGACAGAAGAATCATTTCCCTGGTGAAGAAAAACCCCTTCACAACAGTTGTCCAGATCAAGAACACTCTCCAGGAGGTAGGTGTATCTGTGTCAAAGTCCACCATCAAGAGAATACTTCACCAGAGTAAATACAGAGGGTTCACCACAAGATGTAAACCATTGGTGAGCCTCAAAAACAGGAAGACCAGATTAGAGTTTGCCAAAAAACATCTAAAAGAGCCTGTACAGTTCTGGAAGAACATCCTATGGACAGATGAGACAAAGATCAACTTGTACCAGAATGATGGGAAGAGAAGAGTATGGAGAAGGAAAGGAACGGCTCATGATCCAAAGCATACCACCTCATCAGTGAAGCATGGTGGAGGTAGTGTTATGGCGTGGGCATGTATGGCTGCCAATGGAACTGGTTCCCTTGTATTTATTGATGATGTGACTGCTGACAAAAGCAGCAGGATGAATTCGGAAGTGTTTCGGGCAATATTATCTGCTCATATTCAGCCAAATGCTTCAGAACTCATTGGACTTCACAGTGCAGATGGACAATGACCCGAAGCATACTGCGAAAGCAACCAAGGAGATTTTTAAGGCAAAGAAGTGGAATGTTCTGCAATGGCCAAGTCAATCACCTGACCTGAATCCAATGGAGCATGCATTTCACTTGCTGAAGACCAAACTGAAGGAAAAATGCCCCAAGAAGCAGCAGGAACTGAAGACGGTTGCAGTAGAGGCCTGCAGAGCATCACCAGGGACCAAACCCAGCGTCTGGTGATGTCTATGGAATCCAGACTTCAGGCTGTCATTGACTGCAAAGGATTTTCAACAAAGTATTAAAAGTGACAATTAGATTTATGATTATATTAATTTGTCCTATTACCTTTGGTCCCTTAAAAAGAGGGTGGCCACATTTGAATTTGTTGTAGTTCCTACACCGTTCACTTGATTTGGATGTAAATACCCTCAAATTAAAGCGGAAAGTCTGCACTTTTCATTTCAACTCCATTGTTGTGGTGTGCAGAGCCAAAATAATGAAAAATGTGTCGATGTCCAAATATTTATGGACCTGACTGTACTTGCAGTATCTGAGAAACATTTAAATCCCTCATTTGAAAACACAGAACTAGCGGTTGATGGATACACACTGTTCAGGAACCTATTAGTTTATCTGACCTTTGTTGTTTGTTGAAATGATAACATCAGTTTGATGTCTCCTGTGGTAATGACGCCACATCATCTGCCCTGAAGGGTTTAAAGAAGCAGAGGCAGAGCTTCATCTCACTTCCAAAGCAGTCATAACTCGACAGCAGATGAATGTTAGGATTCACACAATGTCCCTGTTCTGTCATTTATAATTGTATTCCATGTAAAAGAGGTAAATGATACCTTTGTAAAATCTGTCACACGTGTCTTTGTGAGAATTGAAGTCTTTACTGTTTTCAGGCTGAATACTGTGTGTTTATGAAATGTTCAGAAAAAGTGTAAATTGAACATCTAAACTAGTTTGATTTCAGCAAATCTAGAAAATTGAAAGATGTAAATTGTTTATCCTGTGCAAACTTGAATTATTATTTTGTGAACCGTGGTGGTGGTGGTGATGATGATGATGATGATGATAAACTCCACACAGGTTTCATATTTCACTTTTGGTGCCTACTTTGATCTTGGGCTGTTTAAATACTTGTGTTTCATGATTGTTATGTGTTTTTATGTTGTAATAGTTTTTTCCAATGTGATGCTCATTGTGGTTATCTGCATGAACAGAAGCTTACATGAACCTATGTACCTGTTTCTCTGCAGCCTGTTTGTGAATGAACTGTTTGGTAGTACAGGGTTGTTTCCATTCCTTCTGCTTCAGATCCTCTCTGACATTCACACGGTTTCTTTTTCATCTTGTTTCCTGCAGATTTTCTGTTTGTACACTTATGCAAATGTCCAATTTTATAACTTAGCCATCATGTCTTATGACAGATATCTTGCTATATGTTATCCTCTACAATATAACACTCGTATGGCATTTAATAAGGTTACTATGCTTATTGCTGTAACGTGGTTAATCCCTGTTCTTTATATTGTAGTCATGATATCTTTGAGTGCATCTTTACAGCTGTGTGGGAACATTATTGACAGATTGTTCTGCGACAACTATTCTGTTGTGAAACTGGCCTGTTATGACACAACGGTCAACAACATCTATGGACTCATGTACACTTTCATTGTATTATTTGGTTTTCCAATACTAATCTTTTACTCGTACATGAGGATTCTTAGAGTTTGTTTCTCTGGTTCTAAACAGACCAGACAGAAAGCTGTCAGTACCTGCACACCTCACCTTGCTTCCCTGCTCAACTTCTCCTTTGGGTGTTTCTTTGAAATTGTGCAGAGCAGATTTGATATGAACAGAGCACCCATTATGTTGCGCATCTTTTTATCTTTATACTTTCTCACTTGCCAACCACTCTTCAACCCTTTAATGTATGGACTGAATTTGACAAAAATCCGCATCATATGTAAAAGTATTGTCTTTGGTAAGATGTAAGGTACTGTTGAAAGCCATGTAGTTCATTTCCTCAGCTTCAATCACGTGATATGTTTAAAACCACAAGTCCATTTTGTCCGTACAATTGGTGATTCTGTTGAGCTCAAGAAATTTCTAAATGTCAAGTAGTTTTTACAACTCGTTCTTCCTTTGCTAATTGAAATTGTGATGTGAGGCAAAAGAAGGATAATGATGAACTCTAACCAAAGCCTGTTGGTCCAAGATCTGGTTCAAGGTGGCTAGTTGAGCCCATACAGCTTCTCATGTGTACGAACAAGAGCAACACCTTTAATGCCTCATAGGAAAGTAAAGGTGTGCACCGTTCATCACACCAGCTTTTCTGTCAGCTGGCCTTTAAATGAAGCTGATTGAGTAAATATTAACACTTTAATGTAACATCAACACCTTGTTTACCAGACATGGAGTTACTGCTACGTTCACTCGGAATGCTCTCTTGATATTATTGACTCCCGCCCTTCACATGTAGATCCTGTGCAAGGTGTAATTATTCTGTGAACCAAAAGGAGGAACTCTACAAAGTATTCATATTTCATAATATCACCCTACTTTGATCTTGAGCTGTTAAATTACTTATTTTTCAAGATTATTATGTTTTTAGGTTGTAATAAATTTTCCCAATGTGTTGCTCATTGTGGTTATCTGTATGAACAGAAGCTCACATGAACCTATGTTCCTGTTTCTCTGCAGCCTGTTTGTAAATGAACTGTATCGTAGTACAGGGTTGTTTATATTCCTTATGGTCTTAAATGTGAATATTACTTGTTCAGAAAATGAATTAAAAAAACATTGGATTGAATCTTTTGATCTTCTTTAAGTCACTACGAGTCTCTACATTATTGAAACATATGTTTATGTTAATACATCATTTGATTTGTGGTTTTTATTGATTATAAAATATAATTAGATCACACCATCCACAACTTCATCATTCCTGGGTTGTGAAGTGGTGTCTCCAGGACAACCTTTTGCCATGACTCACACACAGACTCACAAGGGGAAAACAGGCTGGTAAAAACATTTGTCAGTGACATTGAATAATACATTCACATCCTTCTTTTTAATAGAAATCACAACTAGGAGCGTTAAAAGGATTATAACCCTGGTTCTATAAGTCTTTACAGATATCCCTGGGGCTGGGCAATTCACTCCAAATCATTGTCACTATATTAAAAATAATGTGTTTTAATATCAATTATTAATCATGATGTTAAACATACAACGTTCTTTTTTTAAATCAAAGGATTGTAGATTTAAGGAAAGGAACATCTTTAGGAGTTAAAGGAGCATAATGTAAAGTGGAGTGAAGTAAACTCAAGTCTAGTAAAGAAAAGTTGACATCTTCATTGGCCCTGGAGTTCAAGTGAAGTCAACTGAAGTGAACTAAAGTAAAGTAAGGTGAAGAAAAATTAACATCTTTAGGAGTTCTCTCGTTAAAGTAATGTCAAGTCAATTGTAGTGAAGTAAAGAGAGCATCTTTAAGAGTGAGAGTTTAGCTGATGGTCTAACCATTGGTGGGCATAACCAGGGGTGTGCCTGGTATACGGCCCGTTGTGCGTTTTAATCCGGCCCGCCAAATATTGGTAAAAAATTGTTCAAATTATAGTAAAGACCACATTCATTTAGCCTTTTCCCTGCAATACCCGCCATTTCAGTTGATCCCACTCCCCAGTACGAGCACTCTAACAGTCCTTGTTCAAAGTAAATTACGTTTTTAAAGTTGTAAAATGAACAAACAGCTGAATCCAGAGTTATTTCCTCTGCATAATGAATGAGCATCAGACCCAGGAGACTGCGCCGCCCTGCTCGCTCATGTGTCACATCAGGTTCTGCCCTCCAGCTTCCTTCCCCCCTCGCCTTTGAAGAAATGCAGCAAATCGCTGGACGACCTGCACGGAGAATTCTGCCGTTGGTTCTCTGAAAATCAAAGTGACTTCAGCTGCTGTCACGTCTCCTCCCAGGTAGCAGCGGACTCGACCGGATTGCGGCCGAGTGTCGGCTGATCGGCTGTGTTCCGGCTCTATGCAGCCAAATGTGAGCCAGCTTTGTCTTATTTCATTTTTGCCATATCTGGCAAAGATTCAGCTGTTACAGACAGAGGTCTATTCTGTCTTAGACATGGCAAAAGCCCAACGTGTTTCTTCCGGCGTGCCGAGCTTAAGCCGGATCTGGGCTGAGTCATTTTGTCTACCTGGGCTGTCACAAGACTATGAAACAATGTCGCAGAAGTTTCAATTGGAGCGAATTGATCTTCAATGAGACTCCGTCTTAAAGGAGAAGAACACCGTTCCCACTGAAATTAAATATGTTCTTTACTTTTTAATTAATGGCTTTTATTTTCAATTTATATTAGTTCACACACACACACACTCTCCATCGATCTGATACTGGCCCGGCCCGTCTGTCAAATTGTAAAACTCATCGTAGCCCCTGAGCCAAAAACTTTGCCCACCCCTGGTCTAAACTGAAGTAAAGGGTAGTGTTTTCAAGTAAAATAGACATCTTTGAGATTTCTGGGGTTTGGGTGAAGTGAAGTAAAGGTAAGTAAAGTAAATTGGAGTAAAGTGGATTGAGGAGTCCTTGAGTTAAACTAAAGTGAAGTGAACTAAAGTAAAGTCAGATGAAGTGAATGAAACATCTTGAGGAGTTTTGTAATTTAAATAAATTAAAGTGTCATGAAGTAAAGTCAAGCTGAGCGGAGCAAAGGAAAGTGAGCATCTTTAGGAGTTTACCCCCGGCCGTAACGCCCTAGGGACGTTCAAATGCCACCCCGACTACAATTGTATTGGGGTAAGGATTCAAAACGGACCATTTTTGGGCCTCCCTAACGGACAGAAGGAGCGCCCTTAAAAATCGTGAGGGCCCGGGTTCAGACAACATATCTGCCCGACTCCCAAGAGGGAAAGTGGCGTTCCCCTCGAACCGGCCATCGCGGCGTGGTGATTTTCCAAAGTTTCGGAGCGTGTAGCTGAAGTGGCCCCGTACCTTTTTCGTCCACCAGGGGGCAAAGAACGCGTGACATAACAAAAGGGCCATTCGAGCCGGGCCATAAGTAACAAAAAGGGCCATTTTGGAAATCCCACGGACCACCAAAATGTCCCTTGTTCGTTTGGCCGGACGGGAACAGAAGGGCCATGCGGTCGGGGATTATGGGAACAAAAGGGCCGATTCTGGGCCAGCTCTGCCCGATTCTGGATTGACATTTTAAACTGTGAGATCTTCTCCACCGTTCGACGAACAGCATCGAAACGTAGATATCTCGGACAGGCGCTAAATTTTATGGAATGAAAAAGGCAAGTTTTTTAGGAACGGGGTGACTAATCAGAATCAGAATCAGCTTTAATGGCCATGTAAATTTGCACATACAAAACAGATCTCCGTGAAGATGGGGGCAAGCTGGTCAGCACAGACTTTCAGGCAGGAGGGGGGGGGGGGGGGACACCATCTGGGCCCGGAGCCTTCCTGGTCTTCTGTCTCTGAAAGAGCCGACTCAGATCCTCAGTGCCGGTAGGGGGTTGGATGGGAGAGGTGAGGCAGAGAGTGGAGGTGATTGTTCGATGATGGAGCAGTTGGACGTTGTGGAAGTGGGCTTGTCAAACCTGCAGTAGAAGACATTCAGGTCGTCAGCCAGTCGGTGATTGTCCTCAGTGGGGGGAGATGGTCTCTTGTAGTTGGTGAGTACCTCCAGGCCTCTCCAAACTGACGAGGGGTCGTTGGCTGAAAACATTTTTTCCAGCTTAGCAGTGTAGCTCTTCTTAGCTACCTTGATCTCCCTCGTTAGAGTGTTCCTGGCCTGGTTGTACAGAATCCTGTCCCCCCCTCTGTCGGCCTCCTCTTTAGCCCGACCAAGCTGCCTGAGTTTTGCAGTGAGCCTTAAAAACACTCCAATCAGTGGAGGCAAAGCAGGACTGTAGCTCCAGCTTGGCCTCGTTGGTCCATCTCTTCACAGTCTTCACCACAGGCTTTGCAGATTTTAGTTTCTGCCTGTAGGATGGGAGAAGATGAACCAGACAGTGATCAGAGAGTCCCAAAGCTGGGAGGGACTGAGCGGTATGCATCCTTCAGTACAGTGTAGCAGTGGTCCAGTGTGTTTTTGTCCCTGGTGCTACACTTAATATGCTGTCTGTATTTTGGCAGTTCTTTGCTGAGGTTTGCTCTATTAAAGTCCCCAAGAACAATGAGCAGGGAGTCTGGGTGTTTGTGCTCCATGGTGGTGATCTGCTCTGCCAGGTGTTGGAGTGCCTCACTCACACAGGCCTGAGGTGGGATGTACACACCGACCAGGATGAATGAGGAAAACTCCCGCGGTGAATAAAATGGTTTGCAGTCTATTAAAATTGTTTCTAGGTGGGGGCTGCATGATTCCTTTAACACCGTGACATCTGTGCACCAACCTTCGTTAATATAAAAACAGATCCTGCCTCCCCTCATTTCCCCCGACAGAGCCGTTACGCGGTCCGCTCGGTGGAGTTGAAGCCCGGCAGATGTAGTGCGCCGTCCGGGATGTGCGCACCGAGCCAGGTTTCGGTGAAACAGAGGGCGGCAGATCTGCTAAAGTCCCTATTAGTTTTGTTCAGGAGCAGCAGTTCATCCATCTTGTTCGCCAGAGAGCGGACGTTCGCCAGATTAGTCAAAATGGCCTTTTTGATTTATAATTGAATTCAAAAAATGCCATCTCGACTACATGTGCTTTTTGGATTCATGTTGGGAAAGGCAGTACCCTTATAACTCAAAAATGGTCATTCTGACTACATTAATATGGGCCGACTATTTCCTCCAACTGTCCAAATTGAATCAAGCAAATTGGATGGATTTAAAAATTCCTCCAGAAAAGGGGGTCACTCTGCTGGGCATGTACCCGCAATTTAGGCCACCTTGCCTGTGTTAACATCAGTGCATGTCGCACAAAATCTCAAACTCATCCGATTTAGTTGAAACTCGGTACACTTAGAGGGCTGTTCCCAGGAATGCCCCCTTATAAGTGTCAGCCTCCTAGACTGGAGCCTACTGTATATATGGTTTGGGGAAGAAGTGACAATTTAGGTCATTTCGGTTAGGCCGGGGGCAGCCCCAGAGCCGGCGTCTGTGCCAGGAGCCGGACCGCCCACTCATCCAAAGGCCGGCCGTTGCCTCGAATGAGTCCAGGAATGACTTTGTGCCGTCTGCTGCAGTCATCCTATGTAGGGTCACCCCTGCCAGCATAGAGGGGGGCGGCGCCAGCAGAGCTGCCAGTGACCGGGCGGCGACCCTGTGCTATTACATCCTGGGAGGCTCTTTCACCCTCTGGTCGGACCAATCTCCCCTCCAGTGGCTCCACCGCATTAAAGAAAAATTCAACAGAGAAGCGAGGTGAGGTGTGCAGGTACTGACAGCTTTCTGTCTGGTCTGTTTAGAACCAGAGAAACAAACTCTGAGAATCCTCACGTACGAGTAAAGAATCAGAATAAAAACAAATTAATGTAGAAGTGACAATCAGTCCATAGACGTTATTAACTGTCGTGTCATTACAGGCCAGTTTGACAACATAATAGTTATTACAATAAACTTTGTTAATGATGTTCCCACACAGCTGTAAAGAAACAGTTAATGACAACAAAACAGGGATTGCAATGAAAGTCTGAGAACGCCCACAGCGGCAGACTGAGCTCATTATCACAGGACCCATACAGACTCTATTGTGAGGGGAAAACTAACTAACCTCCTACAAGTTTACAACACAGCATAAAGGACTGGAAGGAAAACACAATATCTTCTCTACTTTCACGTAACGTTATCATTTGGAAGTTACTCATGAAGAGCACATGCAACATGTACACTGAACAGGTGAAATAAATTCCCTCGTTAGGAACACGAGGTGGAAATGTTGTGTGCAATTAAATAATACAATAACTGATCAAGGCAGCTTCATCCACGATCGGCCTATATAGAGATGCAGTAAGAATTCTGACACTAAATATAAAGGATGCTACTAGTTTTCTCATAATGAAACCTGGCAAGTTCAGTTTCTGGATCTCCTTTGTTTTATGACATCATTTCCACCTCGTGTTCCTAACGAGGGAATTTATTTCACCTGTTCAGTGTACATGTTGCATGTGCTCTTCATGAGTAACTTCCAAATGATAACGTTATGTGAAAGTAGAGAAGATATTGTGTTTTCCTTCCAGTCCTTTATGCTGTGTTGTAAACTTGTAGGAGGTTAGTTAGTTTTCCCCTCACAATAGAGTCTGTATGGGTCCTGTGATAATGAGCTCAGTCTGCCGCTGTGGGCGTTCTCAGACTTGGACGAGGTTAAAAGGAGCAGAAGCAGAAGCTCAGTTAGGAGTGCTCTGACTACAGCAGGTGCATGTTAGGATTCACACAATGTCATGAATTAATTGTGGTTTATTTTTTCAAATCTCATAATTCTAGCGACTTTTAACAAAGGGAATGATATTAAATCTGTTTTGTGTCATTACACTGAATTCTGTTTATGTGAGGAGGATCATGATGAACTCCACACAGGTTTCTTATTTCACACTTGCTGCTTACATTGATACCAGGCTGTTTAAATACTTGTGTTTCATGATTATTATGTCTTTATATGTTGTAATTGTTGGTTCCAATGTGTTGCTCATTGTGGTTATCTGCATGAACAGAAGCTTACATGAACCTATGTACCTGTTTCTCTGCAGCCTGTTTGTGAATGAACTGTTTGGTAGTACAGGGTTGTTTCCATTCCTTCTGCTTCAGATCCTCTCTGACATTCACACGGTTTCTGCTCCACTTTGTTTCCTGCAGATATTCTGTGTGTACTCCTATGCTTGTGTGGAATTTTTCAATTTAGCCGTTATGTCTTATGACAGATATCTTGCCATCTGTTATCCTCTACAATATAACACTCGTATGACATTTAACAAGGTTACTATGCTTATTGCGGTTATATGGTCATATAGTTCTGTTTTATGTTTCATTCCAGTCATGTTGAGTAGCTCTGTCCAGCTGTGTGGGAACATCATTAACAAAGTGTACTGTGACAACTACTCCATTATCAAACTGGCCTGTTATGACACGACAGCCAGCAACATCTATGGACTCTTTGCTACTTGTCTCACGATCGCATGTCCTGTATCTCTAATCATTTACACGTATGTGAGGATTCTTAGAGTTTGTTTCTCTGGTTCTAAACAGACCCGACAGAAAGCTGTCAGTACCTGCACACCTCACCTCGCTTCTCTGCTCAACTTCTCCTTTGGAGCTTTCTTTGAAATATTACAGAGCAGATTTGATATGAAAAATGTGCCTAATATAGTGCGCATCTTTTTATCACTGTACTGGCTTACATGTCAACCGCTCTTAAACCCTTTACTGTATGGCCTGAATATGTCAAACATTCGTATCCTATGTAGAAATCTGATTTTTCTTTGAATGTAGACCATTATGATTAGCAGATTTTCAGCTTTGATTTAAATTTGTTGTGCTTTCCCACTAACTTGCTATAGGATGGGTTACAACAAAACAATGACTGTGTGTATTGTTGAAACAGTTTTGCCTCTACAAATAAAGGGAACATTTACATTTATATAATGTCAACATTAGTAATAATCCTGATTTACAGTTTGTGGAAGCAGCTGGCATCACTCTTTGTCAGATTGAAAAAGGACTTGATTATATTCAGTAGAAGAAACATTTGTAGTGCAGTTTGTGTGAATCTCATAAACCTTGAAAGAAACAAGTTCCACCTAATAAACCGTTGAATATTGCTTTTAGTTTTCTTCTCTTTCTTTTGGAACAAAGAACATCTGAACATATGATCACATTATGACACCACATTATCGGTCATTTGATATCCATGCACGCTTGTAAAGTTATTATATACATATAATTATTATATTGGTGGGTCGGGGTTGTAAGACAGGATTTCAGTTGTAAATGTTGTATTTTTAGGCCCTTCAGGCCTGAAAGGTGATCAGTAGGTTGTTCCGTAACAGGTCATTAGTTTATTGTCCTATGATTCCTGAGGAGGTAATTACCCCCCCGCCCTGTTTCCCTTGTTTTCCTTCACCAACCCACCCCTGCAATGATGAACCCAAGGCAATACACATGGGGAAGAAATAAAAAATACCCATTCATTAATGAAATAAACAGAAGAAGGGAACAACAAAAACAACAAAACAAAGACTGCACAGTCTACCCATGACTCCCAACACAGGAGTCCCATGGCAACTCTAGCACTAGACCAGCAGCATTCAGATTCAATAAGGGTGTACAGGCAGGGCCAGAAGTATTTGGACTGTGACACAATTTTGCCTATTTCCACAACTGCAGTTGATTTTAAATAAAGCATCAATATGTGGTTGAAGTGTAGACGTTCAGCTTTATTTCAATGGATAGAACAACAATATGGCATTAAGTGTTTAGGGATTACAGCCATTTTGACATTTTCAGAGCACAGTGTAATAATGGTTGTAGTTCATAAACGGTTAATGCTATAATAATGTATATGTATAATATGACATATTCATGCTAATACATACTGACTGTATGTTTAACCCTTCGTCCACGGAGCCCGCGGTTTCGCGTGGTGACACTTGAAACTTTTCTCTAAGTTTCTAAAATATTCACAGCACCCCGATAATACATCGCAAAAATATAATTTTACGTCTGGCGGAAAGAGACGGCTTCCTGCTTCCGGGTGCCTGCCCAGGCAGAGCCCAGCATAATTTTAACATCATCAGGCAAGCGAAAGGGCAGCAGTGTGTCATCTGACGCTGGAAAAAAAAAAAAAAAAAATCCTTCTCTGTGATTAGTTGAGTCATATGTCCGTCGCCATTTCGTGAACTAAACAACCAATGTACACTCAGGAAAATCTCAAAAGGACAACCCACTTGTACAGCATGTACACACTACAGTTTACAATCAACATCATGACGACAAAGAGATTCAACACGGAGGAAGCAAAGCGCATGATTCTGGAGAGCAGCGAGGAGGAGGACGACGCGTCGTCGTCAGAGCTCGAAGGCTTTAGTTCTTCTGAGGAAGATGGGTAAGTGTAGTTACTAAACTTTGTTACGTGTCTGTAAGGCTGCATGGTGCAAACTAGTAATGTGTACAAACTAGTAATGTGTACAAACTAGTAATGTGTACACTGTGCACGAGAGCCAGCCACGCGGTGCACACTGCTGTTCACGTTACTACGTCATGATCTAAGTAATGTTTATACACAGTCTGCTTTGTACAATACTCTGCTTCACGTTACTACCACTAATATTTATACATCCAATGCGGAGCACTATGTTAAAATTACTACCACAGTCATGATCTGAATAATATTCACACATCCAATGTGGAGCATTCTGCTCAATCGTTACGTCATCTTTCTTTCAACTGACTAGTATTGATTTATTTTACAGAGAGGAGCACCAGCCGCCCCGACCAGCCTGGCCAGCAAAGAGGCAGCGCGTTGACCGACGACTAAAGACACCATCTCCAGCAAACAGGGCGCGTGCTGCCCGGTGACTGCTTTCACCTCAGGCCAGATCAAGAAAGACAGCAGCACGTGCACCACCTGCACCTACGCTGTCCTGGAGGACGGATGAAGACCCGGACACTGCTCCCCCCGTCATCAAGTTCCAGCCCGGACACCAGGTCCACATGTCAGTGCCACAGCAACACCCATTGAACTCTTCAAACTGTTCTTCCAACTAAGTCCACGGTGGGTCGCAGGGTTTGCGAGCTTTGCAGCATGAAGAAAGTGAGCAAAGACACGGCGTGGAAGTGCGAGGCGTGTAACGTTCCCCTCTGCCTGCAGCTGAACAGAAACTGTTTCCATGACTGGCATGCCATGGCATGAGGATATGCCATTGAAGCATATATACTTGTATATTGTAAATGGTCTAGTCTTTGTTCTGTTTTATATTTCTGAATATATATTCTGTACATATTTTCTTTTTTTTTTATAATACATATTTTTATTTAAAAAAAAAAAAAATTGTTGTGATGGTCATTTTTCATTTGCACACACTCCCTGAAGCTTTATCTGCACTATGAAGTCATTTCTCAGTCCCATTTTTATCATTTTGGTGAAAGCTGTGAAAGACCATATTTCTACTCAAAAAACGATAATAAAAACTTTAGTTTTAGACATTTATTTACATGTATCTAACATTTTATTCATATATTTCACTGCTTTTGTGAACCTAAAACCTTTGGTAAACCAATTGCCATCACCTAAACAGAGTCACCACCTGAGTAAAGTTAGGTTTTTTCAAGCGATATGAAGAATTTCCAAAAATCGAGATTCCATTTTTCAGCTTTAGTGTCATATTATAAAGTTTTTTTCTTTACACTTTTGCCTTACGACAATGGTGCCTCATTATATAGATAGCTGAGATTGTTCTGCAATTTATGATGTAAAACATGGGTATATATCTTATATGCAAGTGCCTTAAAAGGTGAATCTAAGAAAATTATGTCAAATCGAGAAAATCGACTGAAAATGACCTCCAGTGTGCAGTGAGTTAATATTCTGAACAAGTAAACAAGTAAGAACAATGCATGCCAGATGAGACATTCAGGTGACCCGAGATACACTGTTGCTGTCATGGCCACTGTAGCTCCTACAGATAGTCTCCGGACCTCTACAGATAGTCTCCGGACCTCTACAGATAGTCTCCGGACCTCTGCCGCTAGTCCCTGGACCTCTACAGCTAGTCTTAGTTTACTTGGCCTGCTTGTGCACTGCCATACAACTCCCGGATATCCGATATTTTACAGAAGCTGCAAGCTAGCCTGAGAACCTCTGAGAGAAAATGGCATCAATCCAGAGACCCCACAGACCTCAGTGGGTATCAGACTATTCTATTATCCTGATCATCTCCATCCATCCATCAGCGTTGTGGTGACAAGAGGCTAGTTCTTCCGGTGCCATCCTTAGGTGATCCCAGGCCAGATGGTATAGTATGTTATTCCTCTACCCTCGTACTAGGAAAGTAAAAACCTCAATATCCCTAAGTCTTTTGACTAACCAATCCAGGACCCTAACCAAAAACTCTAAGGAGGACTGGGTCACTGGGACAAACCCCTCCACCACAAGAAGGTGGCAGTTCTCGGAGGCGACATTATGTTTCCTTATGATTTTGGTACCACAGCACTGATTTCTGGGACGGATTTTCACAAGCTGACTGTAGTCTTTGTTTTTTGGAGTTAGCATTTTCTCGTGTTCGTTTGGTTTACTCTGTGCTGTAGTTTAGTTTCCATCCACTAACCAACGTATGTAGGTTAGGTTTGATGAGGAAGTGACTTCCTCATCAAGTGATTAATTGCTCATAGTCCTGAGTTTGAATGGTCACTTGTCTATGTATGTCAGTCCTGTGACTGACTCTGTGCCCAGTTTCTTGGCCAATGGGTGGCCTTTCACAATGAGGTAATCCTGCTGCTGTGGATGTCCTCTGTCTTGAAAAGTATAAAAGGCATCAATGAGTTTCAACTCGGTTCGAAGGGACTCGCAGTATGACTCTGGCAGGATAATAGGTGAATGCACAAATTCCCACACCGCAGATGTTTTATGAGTAGTTTTTAACTTGAGCATAATATTGAACAAAATGGTAGATTTGGGGGTGTTTGTTAAAACTATTTTCATGACAATGACCTCTAGTCACGTGTACTTGGTGTTTAAGTTGCACATTGTGCCAACCCAGTCCAAATTTAAAAATGTGTAACAAGCGTTAACAAAATGATTTGTTGGTGAGCACAGTAATATTCAAGGTTCATGATGAACTCCACACAGGTTTCTTATTTCACACTCGCTGCCTACTTTGACACCGGGGGTTTTAAATACTTGTGTTTCATGGTTATTTTGTCTTTGTACATGTTAATTGTTGGTTCCAATGTGTTGCTCATTGTGGTTATCTGCATGAACAGAAGCTTACATGAACCTATGTACCTGTTTCTCTGCAGCCTGTTTGTGAATGAACTGTTTGGTAGTACAGGGTTGTTTCCATTCCTTCTGCTTCAGATCCTCTCTGACATTCACACGGTTTCTGCTCCACTTTGTTTCCTGCAGATATTCTGTGTTCACTCTTATGGAGCTGTTGAATATTTAAACTTAGCCGTTATGTCTTATGACAGATATCTTGCTATCTGTTATCCTCTACAATATAACACTCGTATGACATATTATAAGATTGCCTTTCTTATTGCCCTAACATGGTTATTTCCTTGTTTTGCAATGGTTGTTTTGCTGTCTTTGACTTCTCCTTTGCAGCTGTGTGGTAACATCATTGACAAAGTGTACTGTGACACCTACTCTGTTGTGAAGCTGTCCTGCTCTGACACCAATGCAATTAACGTATATGGACTCATTGCCACTTTTAGCACAATATTTATCTCTTTACTTTTAATCTTTTACACTTACATGAAAATTATTCTAGTTTGTTTCTCTGGTTGTACACAGACCAGACAGAAAGCTGTCAGTACCTGCACACCTCACCTCGCTTCCCTGTTGAACTTTTCTGTTGGTGCTTGCTTTGAAGTATTACAGAGCAGGTTTAATATGAACAGCTTACCCAATGTGTTAAGAATTTTTCTATCTTTATATTTTCTTACTTGCCCGCCGCTCTTCAACCCTGTACTGTATGGCCTGAATCTGTCCAAAATAAGGGTCATATGTAAAAGTATGATATCAAATGCAGACTATTAATATTAAATTGTTGAACAGGTTTTCATAGATGAGTCACTTTACATTTCATTTAGCTGCCGCTTTTATCCAAAGCGACTTACAATTTTGCTTTATACACCGTAGACACAGCAACTGGGAGCAATGCGGGGTTAAGTGTCTTGCTCAAGGACGCAACGACTAGGACTAGCGGAGACGGGGCTCAAACCACCGATCCCCTGATTGAATGACGGGTATGCTAACCACTGAGCCACAGTCACCACTTTATTCAGACTGTTTACTTTAATGTAGATCTGTGACACAAATAAAGTACGTTAACTCAACCGTTGGACCTGTTTTTTCTCTGTGAATACAGGAGCCTCCACAGCACTTCTGATAAAGTCTACTTGTTTTCTTTGAAATTCTGGTGTGCACAAAGCCAGATACATAGATTTAGATTCATATTATATTGCATTATGAATATTACATAAAACAACAGATACATATCCCTTCTCTATTATCCAATGCAGCTTCACGTCAGAAGAATTTGCACAACTAGTCATATTTGTAATGTTTGCACAAATCACGATCATGTGTCCTCGGCTATTGTTATTATGTATGTCATTTAAAAAAAAAATCTGTTATTAATTTCCTTCTGGGGCCAATGAAGATCTTATCTTTTCTTATTTGTAAGGAACAGGCAGCATATGCAAGACATTCAAGCTCCCTCCAACAAGGCTCACTGGAACTAAAGCAATATGTTCACGGACCGGCCTTCACGCTGTGGGCAATAAATATGATGTAATAAAAAGATACGACTGGCATAAAAACAAATATAAAGCGCATACAAATAGATAGCAGAGCTTGTTTCTCTGCTATGAGCCGGTCCCATCTCGAGTTTTTTTAAGTCCAGTCTACTGCTAAACTTAAACCTTTAGTCCAGTCTACTCCCCAGTCTACTCTGTAACTTAAACCTTTAAGTCCAGTCTACTGCTAAACTTAAACCTTTAGTCCAGTCTACTCCATAACAGAGTTGAAACATACTTTTAAGTTACATTTTTAGGAAAATGTATCACGTGACCTCTTAACATGAGTCAGATTGATGTATCTGATCATTTTCCTCACATACAAAAGTAAGAAACACTAGAGAGCTCATAGTACCATATTACCCCAATAGAGCTCTGAGTACCATATTACCCCACTAGAGAGCTCATAGTACCATATTACCCCAATAGAGCTCTGAGTACCATATTACCCCACTAGAGAGCTCATAGTACCATATTACCCCAATAGAGCTCTGAGTACCATATTACCCCACTAGAGAGCTCATAGTACCATATTACCCCACTAGAGAGCTCATAGTACCATATTACCCCACTAGAGAGCTCATAGTACCATATTACCCCACTAGAGAGCTTATAGTGCCATATTACCCCACTAGAGAGCTCATAGTACCATATTACCCCACTAGAGAGCTCATAGTACCATATTACCCCACTAGAGAGCTCATATTACCATATTACCCCTAGAGAGCTCAGAGTACCATATTACCCCACTAGAGAGCTCATAGTACCATATTACCCCTAGAGAGCTCAGAGTACCATATTACCCCACTAGAGAGCTCATAGTACCATATTACCCCACTAGAGAGCTTATAGTACCATATTACCCCACTAGAGAGCTCATAGTACCATATTACCCCACTAGAGAGCTCATAGTACCATATTACCCCACTAGAGAGCTCATAGTACCATATTACCCCACTAGAGAGCTTATAGTACCATATTACCCCTAGAGAGCTCATAGTACCATATTACCCCACTAGAGAGCTCATAGTACCATATTACCCCACTAGAGAGCTCATAGTACCATATTACCCCACTAGAGAGCTTATAGTACCATATTACCCCACTAGAGAGCTCATAGTACCATATTACCCCTAGAGAGCTCAGAGTACCATATTACCCCACTAGAGAGCTCATAGTACCATATTACCCCACTAGAGAGCTTATAGTACCATATTACCCCTAGAGAGCTCATAGTACCATATTACCCCACTAGAGAGCTCATAGTACCATATTACCCCACTAGAGAGCTCATAGTACCATATTACCCCACTAGAGAGCTCATAGTACCATATTACCCCACTAGAGAGCTCATAGTACCATATTACCCCACTAGAGAGCTTATAGTACCATATTACCCCACTAGAGAGCTCATAGTACCATATTACCCCACTAGAGAGCTCATAGTACCATATTACCCCACTAGAGAGCTTATAGTACCATATTACCCCACTAGAGAGCTCATAGTACCATATTACCCCACTAGAGAGCTTATAGTGCCATATTACCCCACTAGAGAGCTCATAGTACCATATTACCCCACTAGAGAGCTCATAGTACCATATTACCCCACTAGAGAGCTCATAGTACCATATTACCCCTAGAGAGCTCAGAGTACCATATTACCCCACTAGAGAGCTCATAGTACCATATTACCCCACTAGAGAGCTTATAGTACCATATTACCCCTAGAGAGCTCATAGTACCATATTACCCCACTAGAGAGCTCATAGTACCATATTACCCCTAGAGAGCTCATAGTACCATATTACCCCACTAGAGAGCTCATAGTACCATATTACCCCACTAGAGAGCTTATAGTACCATATTACCCCACTAGAGAGCTCATAGTACCATATTACCCCACTAGAGAGCTTATAGTACCATATTACCCCACTAGAGAGCTCATAGTACCATATTACCCCACTAGAGAGCTTATAGTACCATATTACCCCACTAGAGAGCTCATAGTACCATATTACCCCACTAGAGAGCTTATAGTACCATATTACCCCACTAGAGAGCTCATAGTACCATATTACCCCACTAGAGAGCTCATAGTGCCATATTACCCCACTAGAGAGCTTATAGTACCATATTACCTGTGATGGGAAAATATAGTGTTGTCATGTTGAAGGACAAGAGGGCCCGAATCGAACCTTTAAATGACCCTCAGAGATGAAGACCAAATGGGATGAGTACTGGAATCAAAGGACTGTTGATCTTCCTTCACTTGTATATGGGGGGGTCGTAAACAGATAAGAGGTTGACTTCCCAGAACAAAGGGAGATGTTTTCCTGCTCTGGCCACGGGAAGCGGGGGTGTTCATGGGTCTCGAGCAGACTAGGGACTCCGTGTCGTTCATGGGGGTTTGGGGGCGGAGACCTGATTGTGTTAAAAGGGGCCTGATGACTGTGCTTCTTGGAATCTTGTGTCACAGGCTGGTATGACCAGTGACAGACTTTTCCTTCCTGCAGGAATAAACGGACTTAAGACAACTTTGATTAAGAGAGACTTCATTCCTTCTTAACAGATCTAATGGGAAAAACTTCCATTACATACCCCACTAGAGCTTATAGTACCATATTACCCCACTAGAGCTTATAGTACCATATTACCCCACTAGAGCTTATAGTGCCATGTTACCCCACTAGAGCTTATAGTGCCATATTACCCCACTAGAGCTTATAGTACCATATTACCCCACTAGAGAGCTGAATGTAGGGTTACTTGTGGTTCCCAGAGTCTTATAAAGTAGAAAGAAGAAATTGTCCTTTATTAATCCCCTTGGGGAAATTCGGTGTCTTGCTCAGGGACATGATGCATGTGAGCTATGGGGGGACTGGGGATCAAGCCGGCTACCTTGTGGTTACAGGACGACCGCTCATCCCCCTGAGCTACAGCCGCCCCAAGTAGGTTGGGGGCTAGAGCTTTCAGTTATCGGGCTCCTCTTCTGTGCAACCAGCTTCCACTTTCAGTCCGGGGGGCAGACACAGTCACCTCATTTAAGAGTAAACTCAACCCTCCTGTTATGTTTGTTTCTTAGGGACAGCAATGATGTTCGCGGGTCAATGTGACCCGGTGCGTGTTGAATCATCCAAAAGTTGTCAGAAACCAAAAAATCCTAATAAATATAGTTTGTACCTCATCACCACCACCATAATTAACAATTCAATCAGTTTTTAGTGGAATGGAGTTATTCACCCCTCCATAGATCATAGTTTAATTAGAATTAATCTGTTAGCGCTCTGCCGTCCCGCGGTTGTCCTTTACTGTACATCTATTTATAGTTTGGTACGAGTGCCACATGTTTCTTGAAATCTACGATTCTTGTGATTCCAACTGTGCACTCCGTTTCAAGATCAGACCACCACAGCAGTTACAGTCAACACTTTTGTCAGACAACAAACAAACAAACGATAGCAAAAGCCAGGCAACTCCCCGATGACGCCTCATATTGATCCGTAAATCCTAAAATTCCAACAACAATGGCGTTGTTGGAATAAGGTCCAATAAAAAAAATCCCATAAAAGATTTAGTCCAAAACACGTGATTACATCCATAAATATCCACAAACTGGTGTTGCATCATTTCATATCAGCTGGAAGATATGAAACAATATCTGCGGGTGCATCTCAAGTCTCTAAATTGTCGTGTCCTCGCTCCTCGATTGAACCGGAAGTGGTTCTGCGCCGCCATCTTGACGGCCGTCCCAAAGCTCTTATTCTGCTCGGAGGAGTCATGATTGAGGAGCCCCGAGAGCAGGCTTCCAGGAAGTGTTTTAACGTTGGACACGCCCCCTCACTCTTCATCTGTTATTTGATTGGACGCTGCAGCTGAGCGGACTGATGCTGGAGTTTAATACCAGAGACGATCACAGATTAAACTCAAGCTATATATTAAATCTGTTTTGTTATTCACCATCTGGTTAAAATATGTTCATAGTAGGTCTGAACAACAAAAGGATCACAACATGTCTTCAAAGATTTGATCTGTTGTTTCCCTCAATAACGTTTATTATGTATGTAATTAAGATCAGAGAGCTGGAGAGAGGAAACACTTTTTACAACACGTAATGAAGAGAAACTATATTTATATTGTGGGTTATTTTATAATGATGTCACAATCAGAATTTCAAAACATACCGACGTAAATAATAAATAAATAAGTAAATAAATAAGACGCATTCTGCCGGTAGAAATGGATCCTGCGCAGAACACTGTATAAAAATACTCAATGCAGTTTATTAAACGGTAACAGACGACAGAGAAAACATCTCCACTCTGACACTCATGATAACTTTGTCTTTATTAATATAAGTAGTAGTTTAACACCATTAAATCAACTGAAAACATACGATCATTTTTATCAATATTTTAAGTGCATTTTTATTGGAATGTTCGGTAAAAACTCTCCGGACAAAACTCTGTCTGTTAAAGCGACTGCCGCAGTCATCATAAGCAGTCATCATAAACCGACGTCGCTTCACGTGACGCTTCAGAGGAAAGGACGTCTCATGTCTCTTAAAACATGTTTCCTCGCGTCTTCTCTCCTCGCTTGGTTTCCTTGCGTCTCTCCATGTATCCCTGGTGGGAGGGACTAAGACGCAAGTGAGGGAAATGGGGATGCAATTTAGAGACTTGGGATTTACCCTATGTGTTTTTACTTGCAAAGCAAGTTTGCATGAGAGCACAGATGAAAGCTCGGCATCAAAATGTGCGCCGAAATCTCCCCTTTCTAATGAAACCTCACGTGAACCAATAGGAGCTTCATGTCCTGACTGACAGGCTACATTACCCAACCAGAAGCTACGTTGAAGAACAGGGTCAGCCTCTCTTTCCTTACGTGGATCAAGCCTGTCACGTCATACGGCTCGGATGACAGGCGTTTCGTACAGCCAATGAAATTGCCTAAAAAACAGGTCTAATCAAGAGGGGGTGGAGATAATCCCAACAGGTTCCAGCTTCATGAGAACAGACAGCTGCTGACAGATCCTCAGTTTGGCATTGAATTAGCACGAACATGCATTTATACTTCATTTTCTCTGTGTCAGCAATACTGGTAGTAAATATGAATAGTACCTCTATAAGTTTGCAAGACTATAAGCCTTTTTAATATAGTTTATAATTTAGTATATAGTATATATATCATGAATATTTTCAGTCTCAAAATGGAAAAACGCCTAGACATTTCATTAGAAAAACATGTGTAAAATATTAATGTTCTGTGATATTGTTATCTGCTTTTTACTTAGTCTAGATAAGGCTTCAGGCTATTGTCCCATTGTGTTTTCCAGTTCATAATTATTTGCACTATTTGCAAAGAAATGTTCAGGCGGAAATAAAAAGCTTATACTTTAGTGTGTTCAAACGTATATAACTCAGTGTCAGCAGCACTCAACGTGATTCTGACTATTGAGGGAAAAGCTTCAGAGTGTTACCTTTCAAAAGAGACCAAGACCATGCATTTACTCCACATAGTTCAAGTACAGCTTCCAATTTACTTTGGGTATACCTGGATACATGTTCAAACAATTGTTTAGGTACATTGGAAAAACCTTGATATAAATTGCATTATTCTACCATAACATGTATTTTTTTCCAAAATGTTATTTGCATTTTTATTTATTTTAATTTTTCATGGCGTGATGTATGTAAATAGAGATGAGACTCCTCTGCTGTTCAGGGTCATATTGACCCACTCACTCAACATCAAGCCAAACGAGTCATAAGGATTTATATTGAAAGTAAACTTTATTCATGTTTATTTATAGTGTTAAAAAATCTGAATTGACCTCAAGATGGTCTTCATCTTCAGACACTTACTCCTCTATTTCACTGTGGTGATAAGGGATGTGCTCCAGAGCCTCCAGGGCCTCATCCTGTTGTTTCTGTTGCTCATGTTGTCTACAGCAGCGGTCCCTAACCCCCAGGCCGCGGCCCGGTACCGGTCCGTGGGTCCCTTTATTTAGAAAAATGACCGGATAAATCCGTCTGTGCGTAGCCTAAAACGTAACCTCTTGACACATGTTACCCCAAAAATGAAACTTAAAAGTCTGTTTCAACTCGGTGTTCTGGATTAAAATCAAGGCAGAGTTACTGAGATCGCCAAAAAAGCTCTGAAACCCTGCCTCCATTTCAACATCCTGTCTTTGTGAAGCGTTTTAATGAAGTTACAGAGTGACATAAAGGTTTAAGTTAGCAGTAGAGTCAGTAGACTGGACATAAAGGTTTAAGTTAGGAGTAGAGTCAGTAGACTGGACATAAAGGTTTAGTTAGCAGTAGAGTCAGTAGACTGGACATAAAGGTTTAGTTAGCAGTAGAGTCAGTAGACTGGACTAAAGGTTTAGTTAGCAGTAGAGTCAGTAGACTGGACTAAAGGTTTAGTTAGCAGTAGAGTCAGTAGACTGGACTAAAGGTTTAGTTAGCAGTAGAGTCAGTAGACTGGACTAAAGGTTTAGTTAGGAGTAGAGTCAGTAGACTGGACATAAATGTTTAGTTAGCAGTAGAGTCAGTAGACTGGACATAAAGGTTTAAGTTAGGAGTAGAGTCAGTAGACTGGATATAAAGGTTTAAGTTAGGAGTAGAGTCAGTAGACTGGACATAAAGGTTTAAGTTAGGAGTAGAGTCAGTAGACTGGATATAAAGGTTTAAGTTAGGAGTAGAGTCAGTAGACTGGACTAAAGGTTTAGTTAGCAGTAGAGTCAGTAGACTGGACTAAAGGTTTAGTTAGCAGTAGAGTCAGTAGACTGGACTAAAGGTTTAGTTAGCAGTAGAGTCAGTAGACTGGACTAAAGGTTTAGTTAGGAGTAGAGTCAGTAGACTGGACATAAAGGTTTAGTTAGCAGTAGAGTCAGTAGACTGGACTAAAGGTTTAGTTAGCAGTAGAGTCAGTAGACTGGACTAAAGGTTTAGTTAGCAGTAGAGTCAGTAGACTGGACATAAAGGTTTAGTTAGGAGTAGAGTCAGTAGACTGGACTAAAGGTTTAGTTAGGAGTAGAGTCAGTAGACTGGACTAAAGGTTTAGTTAGCAGTAGAGTCAGTAGACTGGACATAAAGGTTTAGTTAGGAGTAGAGTCAGTAGACTGGACTAAAGGTTTAGTTAGGAGTAGAGTCAGTAGACTGGACATAAAGGTTTAGTTAGCAGTAGAGTCAGTAGACTGGACATAAAGGTTTAGTTAGGAGTAGAGTCAGTAGACTGGACTAAAGGTTTAGTTAGGAGTAGAGTCAGTAGACTGGACATAAAGGTTTAGTTAGCAGTAGAGTCAGTAGACTGGACATAAAGGTTTAAGTTAGGAGTAGAGTCAGTAGACTGGATATAAAGGTTTACGTTAGGAGTAGAGTCAGTAGACTGGACTAAAGGTTTAGTTAGCAGTAGAGTCAGTAGACTGGACATAAAGGTTTAGTTAGCAGTAGAGTCAGTAGACTGGACTAAAGGTTTAGTTAGCAGTAGAGTCAGTAGACTGGACATAAAGGTTTAAGTTAGCAGTAGAGTCAGTAGACTGGATATAAAGGTTTAAGTTAGGAGTAGAGTCAGTAGACTGGACTAAAGGTTTAGTTAGCAGTAGAGTCAGTAGACTGGACATAAAGGTTTAGTTAGCAGTAGAGTCAGTAGACTGGACTAAAGGTTTAGTTAGCAGTAGAGTCAGTAGACTGGACTAAAGGTTTAGTTAGCAGTAGAGTCAGTAGACTGGACTAAAGGTTTAGTTAGCAGTAGAGTCAGTAGACTGGACTAAAGGTTTAGTTAGGAGTAGAGTCAGTAGACTGGACATAAAGGTTTAAGTTAGGAGTAGAGTCAGTAGACTGGACTAAAGGTTTAGTTAGCAGTAGAGTCAGTAGACTGGACTAAAGGTTTAGTTAGCAGTAGAGTCAGTAGACTGGACTAAAGGTTTAGTTAGCAGTAGAGTCAGTAGACTGGACTAAAGGTTTAGTTAGCAGTAGAGTCAGTAGACTGGACATAAAGGTTTAGTTAGGAGTAGAGTCAGTAGACTGGACTAAAGGTTTAGTTAGCAGTAGAGTCAGTAGACTGGACTAAAGGTTTAGTTAGCAGTAGAGTCAGTAGACTGGACTAAAGGTTTAGTTAGCAGTAGAGTCAGTAGACTGGACTAAAGGTTTAGTTAGGAGTAGAGTCAGTAGACTGGACTAAAGGTTTAGTTAGGAGTAGAGTCAGTAGACTGGACATAAAGGTTTAAGTCAGGAGTAGAGTCAGTAGACTGGACTAAAGGTTTAGTTAGGAGTAGAGTCAGTAGACTGGACATAAAGGTTTAAGTCAGGAGTAGAGTCAGTAGACTGGACTAAAGGTTTAGTTAGGAGTAGAGTCAGTAGACTGGACATAAAGGTTTAGTTAGCAGTAGAGTCAGTAGACTGGACTAAAGGTTTAGTTAGCAGTAGAGTCAGTAGACTGGACTAAAGGTTTAGTTAGCAGTAGAGTCAGTAGACTGGACAAAAGGTTTAGTTAGGAGTAGAGTCAGTAGACTGGACATAAAGGTTTAAGTCATGAGTAGAGTCAGTAGACTGGACTAAAGGTTTAGTTAGCAGTAGAGTCAGTAGACTGGACTAAAGGTTTAGTTAGCAGTAGAGTCAGTAGACTGGACTAAAGGTTTAGTTAGGAGTAGAGTCAGTAGACTGGACATAAAGGTTTAAGTCAGGAGTAGAGTCAGTAGACTGGACTAAAGGTTTAGTTAGGAGTAGAGTCAGTAGACTGGACATAAAGGTTTAGTTAGCAGTAGAGTCAGTAGACTGGACTAAAGGTTTAGTTAGCAGTAGAGTCAGTAGACTGGACTAAAGGTTTAGTTAGCAGTAGAGTCAGTAGACTGGACTAAAGGTTTAGTTAGGAGTAGAGTCAGTAGACTGGACTAAAGGTTTAGTTAGCAGTAGAGTCAGTAGACTGGACTAAAGGTTTAGTTAGCAGTAGAGTCAGTAGACTGGACTAAAGGTTTAGTTAGCAGTAGAGTCAGTAGACTGGACTAAAGGTTTAGTTAGGAGTAGAGTCAGTAGACTGGACTAAAGGTTTAGTTAGGAGTAGAGTCAGTAGACTGGACTAAAGGTTTAGTTAGCAGTAGAGTCAGTAGACTGGACTAAAGGTTTAGTTAGCAGTAGAGTCAGTAGACTGGACATAAAGGTTTAGTTAGGAGTAGAGTCAGTAGACTGGACTAAAGGTTTAGTTAGGAGTAGAGTCAGTAGACTGGACATAAAGGTTTAGTTAGCAGTAGAGTCAGTAGACTGGACATAAAGGTTTAAGTTAGGAGTAGAGTCAGTAGACTGGATATAAAGGTTTACGTTAGGAGTAGAGTCAGTAGACTGGACTAAAGGTTTAGTTAGCAGTAGAGTCAGTAGACTGGACATAAAGGTTTAGTTAGCAGTAGAGTCAGTAGACTGGACTAAAGGTTTAGTTAGCAGTAGAGTCAGTAGACTGGACATAAAGGTTTAAGTTAGCAGTAGAGTCAGTAGACTGGATATAAAGGTTTAAGTTAGGAGTAGAGTCAGTAGACTGGACTAAAGGTTTAGTTAGCAGTAGAGTCAGTAGACTGGACATAAAGGTTTAGTTAGCAGTAGAGTCAGTAGACTGGACTAAAGGTTTAGTTAGCAGTAGAGTCAGTAGACTGGACTAAAGGTTTAGTTAGCAGTAGAGTCAGTAGACTGGACTAAAGGTTTAGTTAGCAGTAGAGTCAGTAGACTGGACTAAAGGTTTAGTTAGGAGTAGAGTCAGTAGACTGGACATAAAGGTTTAAGTTAGGAGTAGAGTCAGTAGACTGGACTAAAGGTTTAGTTAGCAGTAGAGTCAGTAGACTGGACATAAAGGTTTAGTTAGGAGTAGAGTCAGTAGACTGGACTAAAGGTTTAGTTAGCAGTAGAGTCAGTAGACTGGACTAAAGGTTTAGTTAGCAGTAGAGTCAGTAGACTGGACTAAAGGTTTAGTTAGCAGTAGAGTCAGTAGACTGGACTAAAGGTTTAGTTAGGAGTAGAGTCAGTAGACTGGACATAAAGGTTTAGTTAGGAGTAGAGTCAGTAGACTGGACATAAAGGTTTAGTTAGCAGTAGAGTCAGTAGACTGGACTAAAGGTTTAGTTAGCAGTAGAGTCAGTAGACTGGACTAAAGGTTTAGTTAGCAGTAGAGTCAGTAGACTGGACTAAAGGTTTAGTTAGGAGTAGAGTCAGTAGACTGGACATAAAGGTTTAAGTCAGGAGTAGAGTCAGTAGACTGGACTAAAGGTTTAGTTAGGAGTAGAGTCAGTAGACTGGACATAAAGGTTTAAGTCAGGAGTAGAGTCAGTAGACTGGACTAAAGGTTTAGTTAGGAGTAGAGTCAGTAGACTGGACATAAAGGTTTAGTTAGCAGTAGAGTCAGTAGACTGGACTAAAGGTTTAGTTAGCAGTAGAGTCAGTAGACTGGACTAAAGGTTTAGTTAGCAGTAGAGTCAGTAGACTGGACAAAAGGTTTAGTTAGGAGTAGAGTCAGTAGACTGGACATAAAGGTTTAAGTCAGGAGTAGAGTCAGTAGACTGGACTAAAGGTTTAGTTAGCAGTAGAGTCAGTAGACTGGACTAAAGGTTTAGTTAGCAGTAGAGTCAGTAGACTGGACTAAAGGTTTAGTTAGGAGTAGAGTCAGTAGACTGGACATAAAGGTTTAAGTCAGGAGTAGAGTCAGTAGACTGGACTAAAGGTTTAGTTAGGAGTAGAGTCAGTAGACTGGACATAAAGGTTTAGTTAGCAGTAGAGTCAGTAGACTGGACTAAAGGTTTAGTTAGCAGTAGAGTCAGTAGACTGGACTAAAGGTTTAGTTAGCAGTAGAGTCAGTAGACTGGACTAAAGGTTTAGTTAGGAGTAGAGTCAGTAGACTGGACTAAAGGTTTAGTTAGCAGTAGAGTCAGTAGACTGGACTAAAGGTTTAGTTAGCAGTAGAGTCAGTAGACTGGACTAAAGGTTTAGTTAGCAGTAGAGTCAGTAGACTGGACTAAAGGTTTAGTTAGCAGTAGAGTCAGTAGACTGGACTAAAGGTTTAGTTAGCAGTAGAGTCAGTAGACTGGACATAAAGGTTTAGTTAGGAGTAGAGTCAGTAGACTGGACTAAAGGTTTAGTTAGGAGTAGAGTCAGTAGACTGGACATAAACACACGTCGGTCTTTGTCTCCCGTCACCCCGAGACGGACCGGCTCGTAGCAGAGAAACAAGCTCAGGGCTCCACTAATGCAGCGTAATGGTGAGTTGTATCTTTATGCACTTTATAATTGTTTTTATGCCGGTCGTATCATTTACATCATATTTATTACGTCATATTTTTCGCCCACACCGTGAAGGCCGGTCCGTGAAAATATTGTCTGACACAAAACCGGTCCGTGGCTCAAAAAAGGTTGGAGACCGCTGGTCTACAGGAAGCTGCTGAGTTGTATGTATCTGCAGAGTAAAGTTGGTAGAACTCCTAAGAAGCCCCTTTATGTTTCACCTCCCCTTTGTGGGCGGAGTCTTCCCGTGGGAAAAAAAAGGTTCCCGTCAAAATAGTGTCTGTATTTCTCTCATAGGTGGGGTAGTTAGAAAGAGAGTGTGTGTGCGTCTGAGATTGGGATGATACCGTATTTATTAGGAGAGACATGAAAGAAACCCTTACTTTGATGTTCCAGGTGTATTTAGGGGGAAAGTGAGAAGATAAGCATTGTTTAGTCTGAAGGTGTGGTTCACGTGGGGGGATGGGCACATGAAGCAGGACAGAGATGGTTCACATAACAAACACCTGCTTTTTCTGTTTGAAGAACTTTATATATGGGGCTGTGTGTGTGTGTGTGTGTGTGTGTGTGTGTGTGTGTGTGTGTGTGTGAGAGAGAGAAATGTGATGAAACATGGTAGGAGGGAGTAAGAAAGATTGTCTCACATGTTCAAAGAAAGAAATGGTCTAAACTTGACCTTTCTGACCCCTCATAGCCTCCACTTTCACTGCCGGGTCAAATTGACCCGAACATCATCTCTGTAATATAAACCTGCAGGGGGGGTTACAAATACATGATATATATATATTTTTTTATTTTTTTTATTTTTTTACATTGATTACACCAATTAAGGCAAGCAGAAGAAGTTTCATACAGAAAAAGTACTTTAAAATATTTTTCCTAGCTGTTCAAACTTTGAAACGGAACAATTTAACCCGCAACATAACAGGAGGGTTAATACTTTCCTCTTCGATAGCTTATAGTTAGGGCTGACTCCGTAAGGAGAGGGAGAGTCAGACAACTCCCCTCGCGATTCACAAGGGCAACTCACCCCGTGACTCCGTCAGAGATTACACCCCCCCTCCCTTGATTTTTTTAAGTGCTATAGGCTTAGACTGCTGGGGGACATTTTAGGATTCTACCAACACACTTTTTCAAAGATATGTCACACTGCATGACCACTGATCTTTTACAAATTGTAAACACATCCCTTTTCTCAGGTGTCTTTCCACAAGCCCTAAAAACTCCTAAAGAAGGCTAGTTTAGACCCCGAAATAATGAAAAACTATAGGCCAATATCAAACCTCCCATTTTTAAGTAAGATAATGGAAAAGTGGTTTTTCAACAGCTGAACAACATCTTGGCTGAAAACAACAGTTTCGATGTCTTCCAGTCCGGCTTTCGTCAGCACCACAGAACTGAAACTGCTCTTGTTAAGGTTTTCAACGACATCACTTAAACACAGACAGTGGCAGAACTTCAGTCTTAGTATTACTGGATCTCAGTGCTGCATTCGACACGGACGATCATGGCATACTACTAGACCAGGGGTGGGCAATTAATTTTCCCAAGGGGCCACATGAGAAATTTGGACCGTTGTGGAGGGCCGAACCAATAGTCTGAACTTAATTCAATTAACTCAATATTAATGTTATTACTTTATTAAAAAAACTGTAAATGATATGGTTTTGAGCTGCTACTGGTAAGAATACATGTTACAATAAGGCTATGAAAATAAGTAAAAAAATGTAATTTAATTTTTAAAGATTTTTTTAAACCTTACCTTAAATATGTATGTTAAAGACCAGCAATTTATTAACTTTAAACAAAAGCAATAAGTGCTTTTGATGGTTTCCAGTTCAGTTGTTCTTACTCAGTGAGAAAAGTCCAGTCTGTGTTGAACAAGAGCATGAAGTCTGGTTGATGAGGTGGAGATGAAGGACAGCTGACAGGTATCAGAGAGAGGATCTGATCTGTTGAACTTCATCACTAGATGTTTGTTCTCATGTCGGTAGATCCAAAGAGAACCAACATCTCCTGAGCAGGCCTCCTCATGTGAGGAACGTTCTCCTCTTTGAGAGAAGAGTAAAGATCCTGAAGTGATCCTGACTTAAAGTGCTCTGCCATAGTGGATCAGACCGCAGGTCAGATCCGCGCCGGCTTTGCGCGATTAATGTTCAATCTGGAGGCGGAGCCTGCAACGCGAGGCTCCTTGGGAGGCGGGGTCTCGCGGCAGCACCCGCTGAGGACAGAAACTGCATAACAATACGCTTTCACTTCAGTCTCCAAGTCGGCAACACTGCCCGTCGTGAGGCACACATAAATAAATCGCCTTCAAAGTAAAAGCAGTGCCGTTTGTATTGCATTCATGGTGTGCACCTTATTTATTTATTTTTCATTTTTGATTGACCTCACGCGGGCCGGACTGGGAGAGCCCGCGTGCCACATCTGGCCCGCGGGCCGTAAGATGCCCAGGTCTGTACTAGACAGACTGAAAGTCTGGGTAGGACTCTCTGGCGCAGCACTTAACTGGTTTGAATCCTACTTGAAGGACTGACAATACTTTGTGTCGGTAGCTAATTACACATCAGAGCTGACTAGGATGACATGTGGTGTTCCCCAAGGCTCAATACTGGGGCCTCTTCTGTTCCACATCATGCCGACGACGCACACATCTACATAACTACATCACCAGGGGACTATGATCCCATACAAGAGCTGGATGAATGCATTGAAGAAATCAATAACTGGATGTGCCAGAATGTTCTTCAATTAAATAAAGATAAAACAGAAGTAATTGTTTTGGGTCTCAGGACGAATGATTGAAAGTCAGCGCTCAGCTTCAATCACTGACGTTAAAAACCTCAAACCAAGCCAGAAATCTAGGTGTAGTTATGGATTCAGACCTCAACCTGAACAGCCATATCAAGACAATTACGAAATCAGCCTACTATCACCTGAAGAATATATCAAGGGTTAGAGGACTTATGTTCAACAGGATCTGGAGAAACTTGTCCATGACTTTATCTTCAGTAGACTGGACTGACCCCTCAGGTGGTCTGGGACTGGTCTACCTTATGAACCATCCTGACCCCTCAGGTGGTCTGGGACTGGTCTACCTTATGAACCATCCTAACCCCTCAGGTGGTCTGGGACTGGTCTACCTTATGAACCATCCTGACCCCTCAGGTGGTCTGGGACTGGTCTACCTTATGAACCATCCTGACCCCTCAGGTGGTCTGGGACTGGTCTACCTTATGAACCATCCTGACCCCTCAGGTGGTCTGGGACTGGTCTACCTTATGAACCATCCTAACCCCTCAGGTGGTCTGGGACTGGTCTACCTTATGAACCATCCTGACCCCTCAGGTGGTCTGGGACTGGTCTACCTTATGAACCATCCTGACCCCTCAGGTGGTCTGGGACTGGTCTACCTTATGAACCATCCCGACCCCTCAGGTGGTCTGGGACTGGTCTACCTTATGAACCATCCTGACCCCTCAGGTGGTCTGGGACTGGTCTACCTTATGAACCATCCCGACCCCTCAGGTGGTCTGGGACGGGTCTACTTTCTGTTACAAGAGTCAGAACTAAACATGGAGCAGCAGCGTTCAGCTTTTCTGCTCCACACATCTGGAACAAGGTTCCTGAAAGATGCAGGTTTTCTGTCTGCTGTTGCCTTTAATTGATCCAGATTCAATTGCTGCATCTCACTACTGCATTCTATTTCTTAAACTGCACGGCAACTTTTATTCAATTTTAATTTTAAATGTTGCTTTTTGACTGTTTTAATGTTTTCTTAACTGTGTTTAAATCCTGTTTTCGCTGCATTATGTTTTGATGCTTTTAATAATAATAATGAGAACCCAGAACTGGAGTAATGTGATGTCGTCTTTTAAAACCAGTAAGAAGCCTAGCTGCTGCATTCTGGACTAGTTGGAGGCGGGAGATAGATTTTTGGGTAATGCGGGAGAGGAGTGAGTTGCAGTAATCTAGTCTAGGGAAGATGAGTGCATGGATGACTTTTTCCAGATCAGAGTGGTGTGAAGCACTTTGAATCGCCTTGTTGTTGAAGTGTGCTATACAAATAAACTTGCTCTGTGAGTTACACTAATGGTATCATCCTTATTTTGATACAAAAGTAAGTGTTTATGATTCATAATTTAGTTAATAATCATTACACCATTTGATATTTATTTATTATTTTTTTAACCACTACCAACAATCATGCGACAATACGTAGGGAGAAGAAAGTAAAAGAAGCGACATCAAAAGGAAATATGAATAATTATATGAAAAATGAATACAATTATTTGGCTTCTTGACAGAAATTGGCAGGAAATGACCTAAGAAGAAAAGGAGGCTTGTGGCCCTAAATCAATAATAAGATGAAGGACCTGTAACCAGTGTGTGTTGTGAGTCCTTGCAACAGTGGAGAGATAGAGGTTCAAGTAGTACCAGTACTACTACTACTAGTAGTAGTACTGTGTAGTAGTAGTAGTAGTGAACTTCTACAAAGATGTGCTGACGTTATGTTTGACCCAAATGTGCCCGGGACACCAAACGGCCTGTTAATGGACTGAAGCTGGTGGAAGCAGGAAAAGCTCAGTGAACAAAGCAGGAGGACTCACACATGTAGTGCGTTGATATTTATCTTCCTTTATAGTCAGTAACACTCTGCTATGCTTGAGATTCTGGGTGTTTACGGCCTTCACCAGCGTGACAAAGATGTGATCTCCGTCTCAACCTCCTGCCTCAACATGTCTTGAAATGATGATTAAAGTCAAGACAACTGGTAGAAACTATCTGATTCACTTTGGGTGCTGCTCCGACTCTGTCTTAGTAAATATTATATTTTCTGTGTTCATTGTACTTTTGATTTCCCCTCAGCTATTAAATACATTCATCTCATTTCTCAAATCTGACACAACATGATGCAACTCTTTCTAAAACTGAGGACATCACGTCTCTGTTTACAAAAGCAAAACAAGTCTGAGTTATGTACTTGTGTTGTAAACACACTGCACAGAACAATACAACGGTCTATATCCTGAAAGAGAATAGGCTGCTAATACCAAGAGCTCATGTTTGAAATCAGATTTTTACATGAAGCACGTATTTTAGACAGATTCAGTCCGTACATTAAAGGGTTAAAGAGCGGCGGGCACGTGAGAAAATACAACGATACAAAAATACGCAATATGTTAGGAACACCGTTCATATTAAATCTACTCTGTAATATTTCAAAACTAGCTCCAAAGGAGAAATTGAGCAGAGAAGCGAGGTGAGGTGTGCAGGTACTGACAGCTTTCTGTCTGGTCTGTTTAGAACCAGAGAAACAAACTCTGAGAATCCTCATGTACGAGTAAAAGATTAGAGTTAGAGGACAAAAGATGACGAAGGCACTAACAAAGAGTCCATAGACGTTATTGACGGTCGTGTCATAACAGGCCAGTTTGACAACAGAGTAGTTGTCACAGTACACTTTGTTAATGATGTTCCCACACAGCTGTAAAGGGACTATCAGAATCAGAGTGCAACCATTCTCAAGAAATATGAGCAACCACGTTAAAGAAATAAGAGTGGCAACTTTCTTATAGGTCATAAGTGTGTTATATTGTAGAGGATAACAGATAGCAAGATATCTGTCATAAGACATAACGGCTAGGTTTACCAATTCTATATTGCCGTATGTATACACACAATATATCTGCAGGAAACAAAATGGAGCAGAAACCGTGTGAATGTCAGAGAGGATCTGAAGCAGAAGGAATGGAAACAACCCTGTACTACCAAACAGTTCATTCACAAACAGGCTGCAGAGAAACAGGTACATAGGTTCATGTAAGCTTCTGTTCATGCAGATAACCACAATGAGCATCACATTGGAACCAACAATTACAACATATAAAGACATAATAATCATGAACCATACGTATTTAAACAGCCCGGTGTCAACGTAGGCAGCAAGTGTGAAATAAGAAACCTGTGTTGAGTTCATCATCATAACTCTACTGAACACAAAACAACAGGGTTTCTCTGAGTGCTTTCTGTATTATAACGTGTCTGTTTTAAATGTCTGCTTGTTGGGCACCATGTGCAGCTGAAACATGAGGCACACATGAACAGAGCTCGGCATCACAGCACTGAACAGATTCATTAAAATAGACAGAATGAATTTAAAACAACCCCAAACGTCCCATTTCAAAGTCAATACAACGCTCAGTTCAGAAATGACAAAAAACCTTTTGTAGCATTTTGTAAGTTTGAGATTTTACCATCTGCAGCCCGGCTGTGAATCTCTCCGATCTGAACTCTGCTTTGACTTCTTTGAGACTTAAAGACACCTGCAGCAGCAGAGTGACGTCATTATGACCAATTCAGACTCATGTTTAATTCATGCTAAAATGTAAGAGGAGGTGGATGGTGACACAATGCAGAACATACAACCAGGAGACCGGTGTCCTACAGTGTTGTTGGTTGATGTTAGTTATTAGCCAATCAGAACTGTCAGAATGAGACACGTTTATTGCCAATTACATTACGCATACAAGGAATTTGGTAAAGTGAATGGATCAAAACAATAAACACGGTGCAATACTATAAGACATCTTTAAAAAAAAATTAAAGGAAAAATGTGCAATAAAATATGGGAAACAAAAAACAAACGATAACAGTACTTTAAAACAGTGATTGTCAACCACTGTGCCGCGGCACACCAGTGTGCCGTGAGAGATCATCAGGTGTGCCGTGGGAAAATGTCCAGTTTCACTTAATTGGTCCAAAAAAATATTATTTAGTTTCCGCAAATGATTTTCCATTGTTGAGCGTCTGAGCTGCAATATAGTGTCTGGCAGAGTAATATAGAACAGGTCTGCACCTTGTTCTGCTATTAAACAAACTAAACGGCCGTATGTTATTGATCTTATCCACACAGCATGTCATTTCTGGGTCGCGTCTACAACTCTGCTCTGTGTCGCACGCGGAGTTCTGCCCGATGCGCTGCACAGGTGAGAGAGAGAGAGAGAGAGACAGAGAGAGAGGCGCGAAAAATATGTCGTGTGCTTTTCACAATGGGATTTGCTGCTGAAGCTATCAGTATTTTAAGATATGAGCTCTCACTGTTAAAGCCCAACAGTTCATGTGTTTCAGGTCAAGACAAACAGCCTGGAGCTCATCAATGACGTTTCTGACTCAGAGAGGCTCTGGAAATATTCTTCCAAAAGCCTGAAAAACACCCTGCAGTGATAAAGTCTGTACACTTTGTGGTCGTCATTAAAATAAATGAACACCATGTTTCCTTTAAGTCAGTATTTATCAAACTGGGGCGGTATTTATTACAGGTGTAATACCTTTATTACAGGTATTTATTACAGGTGTGGCGCAAGAGGAAATGCTGATTTTAAATGTTCACAGTCCGCCGTTAACAGGTTACGCTGCGCATGCGCCGATTCTTGGCATTTCGCCAAAAGCCGATCTTTATGAGATCTCTGTGAGGTCGGCTTTCTGCTGTTGTGTCTCTCATCATGGAGCATGAACTGAGAGCCGTATCAAATCTACAACCCCGTTTTAAAAAGATGTGTAGAGGAAAGCAGCTCTAATGCTGATACAACCTGATGCTCACACATCTGCACTCATTCCGTTTTGTTTTGCAATAGCTTATTGTTTTCCACAATAAGATATTTAGTAGTAACTAAATATTAGTTCTTTTTTGCATAACTTTATCATTTTTCTAACAAAGTGATAACACTTTTTTTTTTGTCTGATGGAGCGATCTGGTTTACTTGAAACACTGAATACTCTTCCATGCCAGTAGGTTGCGCAATAATGATCTACCATACATGCTGTGTTATGCTATAATGTGACATTTTGTAACTTTTTAGGTTGTTGGTGTGCCGCGGGATTTTTTTATTGTAGAAAATGTGCCGCGGCTCAAAAAAGGTTGAAAAACACTGCTTTAAAAGAAGCATAATATTAAAGTGTCACGTCTATATTCATAGCGAAAATATGTCAGAGTCAGTGGGGGTCGTGGCTTTGTTGATGAAACCAATTGCAGATGGGAAAAAACTGTGACGTGAGTTCTTGGTCATGATGGACCGCAGCCTCCTGCAAGAGGGAAGGGACTCCGACAGTTTGTGTCCTGGAGGCAAACAAGTCCTGGAGGGTAGGCAGATTGCAGATCCGCTCTCTTCCTTGTCCTTGGCAGTGGCTGCATCGTACCAGACGCTGATGTAGGCGCAGAGGATGGACTCAATGATGGAGGAGCAGAGGATGGACTCAATGATGGTGGGGCGACTGAGGCTCAGTGGTTTGCATCCCCGTCTTTCAATCTGAGGATCAGTGGTTCGAGCCCCGGCTCCGCTAGTCCATGTAGATGTGTCCTTGAGCAAGACACTTAACCCTGAATTTCTCCCCGTTGCTGTGTCTACAGTGTATAGAGCCAACATTAACCTTTCAAATCATTCAAACCTCCCTTGCAGATTAACAAACACATGCCAGGCGAACAAACAAAACAATCAACAATCAATAAAAATAATAAACAAATGAGAATATGGGGGGGTTCATGTTCTTGTTATAGTGTCCAATGTTAATGTGGGCCCCACAAAAGGAGTTTAAGTGAAGACCACCAGGACCACAACAGTGAGACATTACATCAACCAGCTAGAGGTCCTCTGCAGGCCAAAGCTCTGTTCATCGTCATTGTTGTGGTGGACATGAGGACGGAGGGGACTCGTCATGTTTACTGTATCGTTTGACAGTAATGAGTCCCGGAGGAGCTTCATCAGCAACTATTTCCATGTGAAAGCAACACAAGGTCGAACCCCAGTGTGGTCACTGGGGTTCGACGCTCTGGAGGCTCCAACCAGCTTCAGCAACAAGCCAATTAGCACTCACACAATGCATCATGGGAGGACGCTCTGCTGTTCCCATGGTTACTACAGGAAACACAGCAGCGTTTGGGATCCTGTGAAGTGACCACAGGAAAGAGAATGTTTTCTTGTTTCTCAGGCAGGGGGACGAATGTATTACTGAGAGATTAGTAACTGAAGATGACGGCACTCACATGATAATCATACTTTTTAGATAGATTTCCTTGTTTCAAAAGAGCCATATGTTTTCAAATTAATTTCTATAAAAATGATCTTTATGTTTTGCCAAAACCAGGGATATTACGAAATATGTCGACATAAGACATCTGGTCTTCAGAGCCTGTGAAGGTCTGGGGCTGTCATGAGATTTCAAAATGGTTCATGGACAATCTCAAATATCTTTGGCCAAACTAGTTGATCAGACCAGCTCTCTTAGCTTCACTCCTCCACTCTGCCCCAAAAGAAAGATAGTGGTTATATTGGTAGGATGTTTTAATTTAGAAATGCATTGTCATTCATTTGTTACTGCATTCAAAATGTAGAAATAGCTTGTGAGAAGCATATATTTAGAGTCCCTCTGGATTAAACGTTATTTGGACTGTGATCCAGAACCAGGTTCAGTGTGTTTCTGGCCTGGTTGTACAGGATCCTGTCGGCCTACTCCTTGGCCTGACGAAGCTGCCAGAGTTTTGCAGTGAACCTGGGTTTATTGTTGCTGTATGTGTGGAAGGTTTTAGTCGGCACACATGTTTTCACAAAAAAAACCTGATGTACGGAGCTCACAGTGTCCGTGAGCTCATCCAGGTCTGTAGCAGCAGCCTCAAAAACCCCAATCAGTGCAGAGAAAGCCGGTCAGTAGCTCCAGCTTTGCCTCGATGGTCCATCTCCTCACAGCCTTGACCACAGGCTTTGCAGATTTTAGTTTCTCCCTGGAGGTTGGGAGAAGATGAGCCACGCAATTGTAACCCACACGAAGGGTAGGTGCACATTGGTCTAGTATACCCAGGTTCGTAGGGAGGAGTGATAAACAGGAATCAGACACCACAATGAGCAACCAGAACACAGAGTTAAGTTTCAATGAAACAATTGTATTAACACACAAAATATTTACAACATTACATTTACAACATTGCCGGCATTCAGTTTAGTAAAATTAGAAATGTCTTTTGAAATATGGGTGCACCCCTAAAATAAAAGTAATCCTCTAAAAATAGGATGTTCTGATTCAACTGTCCTTTGAGGTCCTTCCGCACAGTCCTACCACACTGACAGCAAGGTAGATGAACGTTGGAAGCGCTCCTCAATCCAGGTGACTCAACACGGGTAGCTCGCCATCCCCCTCGTCAGGGAGAGATTCCAATCCAGCTCAAAGTTTAAGGGTATCCAGAAAACCCAGCCTGTGTAACATAACACAGCTTATATATCAACATATGCAAATATTATTTTTCTCTTAACTGTACAGTTCAATGCTATCAATGTCAGCATATAATACAATTCAGTACGTAACCCATGAATAAAGGATTACTGTTGTATCATAACATTAACTCTTAATATTAAAGTATAAACAATACTATTAAATTACAATTGTAATGGCTGTGAAACCATATGAACGGTAGATTATTATACAGACAACCTACGGTTTTACATCAAATACTCACTATATGTGAATATCGTAAGTAAAGCAATGTGAATATTTTTCTTGTCACAACACTAACAAATGTCCTCTTTTGTCTTTATGACTAAAGAAATATGACACATCTTACAGTACACTCAATGGCAAAAACACCACGAGGCTATGCTAAGTCATATAGCAGTTCGCTACTGTGCCACATGTGGCGGCTAAGTTAGCATGTTGTAACTCATCAGGAAAAAGAAAAGAATAAACGGTGCTCTAAGCTGCTCTCCAGGTTCCCTCAGTAGTTGGCAAACTTCTTATGGGCTCAAACATAATCTAACTTCTTTTTTGTTCAGTATTATATCGAATACCAGTAGCAGTAATATCGCTCCGTAATTCCGACTTCTCCGCTTCTCATCAGGCTTCGTCTGTCGCCACACTCTCTAACGCGAGGCCAATAACACGCAGTTATTTCACCGTGAACCAATAGGCTCACTTGTTGTCAAGTTTTTTTGACCGGTAGGCCACTTCCTGAGCAAAAAGGAAATCGCGTAATAATAATAAATTAAATACTGAATAAATAAAACGGAATTGTTAATTAAATAAAAGGAATTCTCAGTAAGGAGAAAATATAAATAATACTCTAAATAACAACTGGTTTTCCCAGAGGGTTACACAATGATCAAAGAGTCCAGACACTGAGCAATAGGCGTCCTTTATCACAGTGTTGTAGTGGTCCAGTGTGTTTTTGTCCCTGGTGCTACATTTAATATCTTGTCTGTATTTTGGCAGTTCTTTGCTGATAAAGTCTCCAAGAACACTGAGCAAGGAGTCTGAGTGTTTGTGCTCTATGATAGTCATCTGGTTAGCCAGATGTTGTAGCGCCTCACTAATACAGGCCTGAGGTGGGATGGAAATACCGACCAGAATCAATGAGGAAAAGTAAATGAAGAGGGTTTCTAAGTGAGGGCTGGATGGTTTATTAACACTTTGACCTCTGTACACCAACCCTTGTTAGTGTAAAACAGATTAATTCCAGAGATTTTCCAAAAATAGTTATTATTAGTATTTGATGTTATATACCTCAAGTATGTCTGTCTACCTACCTACCTACCCACTTACCTACCTACCTACTACCTACCTACTTACCTACCTACCTACTACCTACCTACTTACCTATCTACCTACCCACTTACCTACCTACCTACTACCAACCTACTTACCTACCTACCTACCCACTTACCTACCTACGTACTACCTACCTACTTACCTACCTACCTACTTACCTACTACCTAACTACCTACCTACCAACCTACCTACCTACGCTCTTCCTCTCTGAGCTGCAAGCGGTCGGACCTGCGGGTTGTATGGTGCCTGAGTGCAGGCTACTCCTCCTCCACAGCGACGGTAAGCGTATTGCATCACTTCCGGTTCCACTGTGTGTGTTAGCCGATAACATACTTGTCTCAGCTCCAGCTAAACCGAGCTAATTGTGTGATATTCTCCAGTACAAGCGCCTGATCACCTGTTGTACATCTTTCACATCTAAACACTCGACTCTCTTCTTCTTTTAGCGGCTCACCGCTTGCATCTAACTGTCCTGTTTTCACTTTGTTTGTTCTGCTGATAGTTAGCTACCTCACTTAGCTTAGCAGCTAGCGATGTCTTCCTCCTCTCCCTCTTCTGCTCTCTCCTGCTCAGCGTGTCACATGTTTAGCTATTCCCCTGCCTTCTTTAAAGATAACGGTACATGTAAGAAGTGTAGTTTATTTGCTAGGTTGGAGGCAGGTCTCAGTGGGTTAGATGCACGGCTCCGCACCATTGAAGCTCAGACGTTAGCTACGATAGCCAGCCCAACTCCCATAGTCGGTGCGGACCAACTAGCTTTAGCTTCTGTTAGCGTTAACTGTTTCCCGGCAGCCCCCGAGCAGCCGGGGGACTGGGTGACTGTACGAGGGAGGCAGAAGCCGGGATCTAAGCAGTCCTCTGGACACCGCCACCCTCTTCCCGTTTCTAGCCTCTCGCCACTCAGCGGCACTGAGAAACCAACCTTGGTTGTCGGGAGCTCAATTGTTAGAGACGTGAAGATCGCGAAACCAGGGACCACAGTCAAATGTATTTCTGGGGCCAGGGCGGGCGACGTTGAGTCCTATTTAAAACTGTTGGCTAAAGACAAACGTAAATACAGTGAGATTGTAATACACGTCGGTGTTAACCCTATAGGGTCTTAGCCTTTTTCTCGATTTTACATAATTTCTTAAATTCTCCTTTTAACCCTTTGGAGTCGGGGGTTATTTTCTTGATTTTACATAATTTCTTAAATTCACTTTTTAAAGTCACTTACATATCATAGATACCCATGTGTTTTACATCTAAAATTGCAGAACAATCTCAGCTCTCTATATAATGAGGCACCATTGTCATAAGGCAAAAGTGTAAAGAGAAATATTACTCTAAAGCTGAAAAATGTAATCTAGATTTTGGAAATTCTTCATATCTCTTGTGAAAACTTAGCTTTACTCAGGAGGTCGAACTGTTTTGGTGCTTGAAATTAGTTTACCAAAGGTCTTAGGTTCACAAAAGCAGTGAAATATCTGAATAAAAAAATGGTAGAAACATGTAAATAAATGTCTAAAATCCAATTTATTATTATATGGTGAGATGATGAGCTGCGGCTGGCGTTGTGGCCTGCAGTTATGCTCTGGCAGAGACGGACTGGAGGCTGCTAAAGCGATGCTGCATGTTGTCCTCTGGACCCTGGCAGCTGCAAATCCTCTCTGTAAAATACATTACTAATAGTTAGTATAAGTTCACTGAAAGAAAGTAACCGGGATCGTGACAATATTTGATTACGCCCCGTTCAGTCTCATAACGAGCCTGTACCCATTTAGCTACTGTACCCCTACTTCCGGTTAGCGCGCAGCTAACCTAACAACATGGTCATTTCAGTCTCACAAACACATAACAGAGATCCCACACTACTAGGCGTACTACGTTCACTGAAAGAAAGTTAAGGGGGATCGTGACAATATTTGAATACCCACCGTTCAGTTTTTTATCCACCCTGTAGCCATATATAACCCCGTTAGCGATCGTTAGCTTGCTCGCTCCGTGTTAGGAGCTACCATGAGGTAAACAATACGGCAGTAACGATTAACAGAGATATAACACTACTAAGCGTACTAAGTTCACTGAAAGAAAGTTAACGGGATCGTGACAATATTTGAACACCCACCATTCAGTCTTATAGTCAGCCTGTAGACATACATAACCCCGTTAGCTACCGTTAGCTTCGTGTTAGCAGCAGCTCTATCTGGCTACAGGTCCCATTACTAACGTAAATATGCTATTGCAAAGTTCAGTAAATACACTTACCCATCTTCCAATGGATCCCTTTGCTTGGCGTTGTCCTGTTCATCTCAGGGATCGACTCTTTCAGGCTCTATTTATGGTTGAAGCTGCGCCTTCTCCAGTATAGCTTTGCTCGGCTTGCCTGCTCTCTCTTTTTCTCTCTCTCCCACGTCGGGGTGTGTAGAATGCTCTAGCTTGCTGTGTGAATCTCGTATGATCTCGCGGACACAAGGCAGATGAAGCGGAAGTTTAACTAAATCTTGGAGACGTTGAACCATATTTCTGTGCAGAATTATCGTGATGGAGTGAATATTTTCAAAACGCCAGTATCGTATAGCGCGGATCCGCGCTCGAAAATCTCGAAGGGTTAACCTCTTAGCGTTCCGGTAAAATTTGCCGAAAAACGCCTATCCAGGTATACCCAAAGTAAATTGGATGCTGTACTTGAACTATTTGGAGTAAATGCATGGTCTTAGTCTCTTTTGAAAGGTAACAATCTGAAGCTTATTTCCCTCAACAGTCAGAATCACTTTAAGTGCTGCTGACACTGAGTTATATAAGTTTGAACACACTAAAGTATAAGCTTTTTATTTCCGCCTGAACATTTCTTTGCAAATAGATGCCTGTAAATGACTATAAATGGGACTTATGAACTGGAAAACACAATGGGACAATAGCCCATTACCTATTCCAAGTAAAAAAAATATTATAATATCACAGAAAATGAAGATTTTACACATGTTTTACTAAGGTTATGTCTAGGCGTTTTCCAATAAAGACCATTTGGAGACTCCAGAGGACTCTAGGTACCCAGTCACATTTATGCTAAAAAGACTACTATTCTTGAACGCTTGAACGTACAGTCTTCATTTTAGGCTCTAATGAAAGGTGACACAGAGGTATCCTATCCCATATATAGATTCACTATGGCTGACAGATTAATTGAAGTATAAACACGTTAGTGTTTTTTCCCATAATTGAAACTAAATTGTGCGCATATACAAGTCATATATAAGTCAAAACAAGTGTTTTGGTGGAAAAGCAGTTTATACCTCCACTGTAGAAAAGACAGCTTGAACAAATGTTAAGTGTGGAATAAGCATCACAAATACACATGAATACACATTAGAAAAACACAGCAAACTATTTCCATTCATATTAATAATAACACAGAAAACTATTTACATGTTGTGGTGGCAGGGGTGTGATTATGCTCAGCTGCGGAGGGGGAGTGGAGGAGCGACCTTGGGTGTGCGCTTGTATCAGTGTGTGTGCTTGTATCAGTGGGTGTGCTTGTATCAGTGCTTGTTTCAGTGCTGGGGGAAATTTACATGTTATTAGCCGTGTGCCATGCATTGTAGCAGTCCCTACCTGGGACCAGACACAAAGCCACATCACATGAGGAGCACTTTAGTGCTGTTTTCTTATGGCACTGCCTGCATTTCAGCCGACCAACAGTGCTGTGCCCACTGATGTACACTGGCTTGTGATGTCCCCCGCCTGGAGCAGGAGGTGGTACGGGTCTGGCTGTGGAGGGAGATCCCACCTCTGCCAGCTGCTCGCAGAGGGTCTCACGGAACTCCTTCTGGCTCCTTTGCCTTTTGCCAGGTCTTTGTGCAGCAGGAAGGCATTCACAATGGCAATGTCCATGAAATGATAAAAAAAGGTTTTATACCATTTCATGGTCTTATGGAGGACTTTATAGTATCCGACCAGGGCGTCAGATAGGTCCACTCCACCCATGCACCTGGATGGACAGAAGTACACAACATTGAGAAAAATATACCAAAACATAAATTTATCAAACACACAAATTATTACATTTTGAAAGGACATAAAACATAGTTGAATATATAGTACATACCGGTTGTACTGCTTCACCGCTGGTGGAACTGGGATGTCCCTCACTGCCCAGTGCCCATCTGTATCTTTGAGACGCCTTTGTATGGTGTCCTCCGCATGGGCTGTGTGGAGTGTTGAACACATGAAGACGTCCCTCGTGTCTCGCCACTGGACAAAGAGGAGGGAGTCCTTCCTGATCCAGTGAATGCTGCCACGGGCTGATTTCGAGACGAGACTGTTCACTTTGGTTTTGGGGAATCCAATTCGGTTTGTGCGGATGGTTCCGCACGCCCAGATCCTCTTTTGAAGGAGGTCAGTGAAAAGGATTGGACTTGTGTAGAAATTGTCCACATATAGCTTGTAGCCAGTGCAAACGTGTATCAATGAGTTCCATCACTGAATCGTAACTCAGTCCCTTGCCAGTCTTTCCCTGTAATTTGCCCTCATATATAAAAAAGTCCCACGTATAGCCATTCCTGGAGTCCGCCAGAAAAAGCTATTTAAATCCCCAGCGATTAGGCTTGTTTTTCAGGTATTGCTTGAAAACAATGCGGGCTTTGGAGGCAACCATTCGCTCATCGATCGAAATCTCTTGGCTAGGGTGATAGTTCCTTTTACAGGCTTCCCTCATCTCCTCATAGAGAGGTTTTATTTTGCTGAGTCGATCAAAGGCTGGTGTGCCTCTCTTCTGCTCGTTTGCAGCATCCATCTCCAAGCTGCTGAGGTGAAGTGTTCGGACGATCCTGAGGAACTTCTTTCAAGCAATTACTTTTTTGGGGAAAGCTGTACAGGTTTCCCCCTCTCCAGTAATCGGTGAATGCACACACTTTCACCACACCAAAGTAGACCACTAAGGACATGAATGAATACATGTCCTCCAATGTCATCGCAATCCACGGGTTGGAGGGTGTTTTGTGCTGAGTTGGCCCAAACTCATTTGTGTGTTCAATTATTGTATGTAAAATGGATGTGGTGAAAAACAGCTGGAACAGCTGCAGGGCTGTGTATGTGGCTGTACAAATCAGCTGTGGTCCTGGTGCACGGTTGGGTCTGAAGGTGGGCTGTGGTGGTGTAATGTCTGGAATGTCAGTGTCGTTCCTTCCTTCAGGTCTGCCGGTTGATGGCCCAGCTTGATTGCTGCTGCTGCTTCTCCCTCTTCCTTCCCCCCCCTCCCCCCACGTCCTTTCCCTTTAGGTGTTCTCCTGCTGGCAGAACCTCTTTGGGGATTTGGGGTACGGGGCTCCTCTTCTAATGCGGTACTTTCTTCCACTGTATGTGGCCGCTTGATTACTGGGGACGAAGTACCCGGCTCCCAATCTAAGTCAGATGATGGCCAATTATGTGAAAATAAAGAAATAACAGTTAGTCATTTACAAAACTAGAGAGAATATTTCCATATTTTCTGCACAATGAAACACAGAGGGGGGGGAGGCACACATACACACCACACCACACCCAGACTAGCAGTAACACCTAACGTGTCTTTACACAAACACCTTCCCTTCCCCCAACAGGTCAGCAGCCCTACTGGGGAAATGCATGTGGAAAGGCAATCTACACAATATGTATTCATAATTCAAATTTAAGCTTATTTATGTCGAAATACTATAATAATATATATATATATATATTACAACATATAATAATACAACAATAATAAAATACCTGTCGAAAATAATAGGCTCGTTCGAGATGAGCCAGTTCTGCGCAGAATTTCACAGGCAGACATAAAAAGAAGGATGGAGCTACACACACATTTCTACACATTTTTACAAACACATATGAATAAATCAAAACGTGATCTGTAAACTACAAGTAGACTAAAGATCGGAACTAACAGGAAGTAATTTTATCTGTGACTTCCTGTGTTTACTTTTTCAGTCAGCTGAAAACTGTCAGACTTGGTCTCAGTTTTTTGTGAACGCCTCCTGCTGTGACGCTGCTTCTCATCTGGATTCTAGGTGAGAAGCAGCTCTAACGAACGAGCCTGTTGTCTCCTTCCAGAAACATTTCCTTTATGTCAAAATAATAATATATAAACTACAATATTTAATAATAAGACAATAATAAAATATTTACTTGTCGAGAATAACGTCTCCTCCAGCCAGCAACAGTTCCTCTGTCTCTGAGTCAAAAGACATTTCACTTTCTTCCTCTGATAATTCATCCCCAGAATTGTCGCTATCACGCCGGAGACACATTTCCATTGCCTCTTTTGTAGAATAATAACGTGATTTCCCCGACTGTTTCGCCATTATCAGTTTTTTTATGGACGCTGATTGAAAACTTGAAAAAACATCCAGTTTACCGTGCCGCAGTTGTTGACGCGGTCGTAATCTGCATACCGTTGTTTTCGTCTTTTCATTGGCTCAAATTGGGCTCAGTGGGCACGGTCCAACGCTGACTCTCATTGGCTAATGTAGGCTGTGAAGAGGACATGTTGCTCCTATTGGCTCAAGTTTGGTGTCAATCGAAAGGTTATAGTTCAACGGATTGTCTGGACGTTTTTACGACGTAACAAGACATTTTTTGTTGGAATGTGATCGAGCTATGGGTCACCATGAGGCATCATCGGTGAGTTGCCTAGATTTTGTACAAAGTGTACAAAGTGTACACTGTACAGTGTACGTCCTGATAGGACGTACACTGTACAGGCACCCTAAGGGGTTAAGACCCTAAGGGGTTAAGGCACTTGCATATAAGATACATACCCATGTGTTACATCTAAAATTGCAGAATTGCTATCTATATAATGAGGCACAATTGTCATAAGGCAAAAGTGTAAAGTGATAATATGAATCTAAAGCTGAAAAATTAAAGTTCGATTTAAAAAAAATCTTCATATATCTTGTGAAAACATACCTTTACTCATGTTGACGAAACGTTTTGGTGCTAGAAGTTGGTTTACCAAAGGTATTAGGTTCACAAAAGCAGTGAAATATATACATAAAATGGTAGTTACATGTAAATAAATGTCTGAAACTCAAAAAAATATTATCGTTTTTTGAGCAGAAATGTGGCCTGTCACACCTTTCACCAAAATGATAGAAATGGGACTGAGAAATGACTTCATACTGCAGATAAAGCTTTATGGGGTGTGTGCAAATGAAAAATTACCATCACAACATGTTTTGTTTTCAAATAAAATATGTATTATTCATGAATAACAAAATATTTACACATATACATGTTCAGAAATAGAAAACAGACCGGGGCTGGTGGGGATGGCTGTGCTAGAGGGGCTGGTGGTGGTGCATCCTCTCTGTAAAATAAATGACTACTAGTTAGTAGTTTGAACAGTTCAACAGGTGTACATGTGTAGCTTAGCTGTGTACATACCTGGTAAACAGGGCTCAGGCCTTCAGTCTTCCACGTCGATAGCATAGGTGCAGGTGGCTGTAGCGAAGCTGCATGTTGTCCACTGGACCCTGACAGCTGTGAGTCCTCTCTGTAAAATAAATGACTACCAGTCAGTACTAAGTTCAATGAAAGAAAGTTACGATTACACAACAAAACAGTGACAGAGCTCCGGGCACGAGCTAAACGGTACGTTAGCATGTTAGCACGTTGCTAATGTAAACACATACCGATAGTTAGCATTACGTCTTACAAACACGTAACGAAGTTCAGCACTAGTTGGTACTAAGTGATATTGACGATGCAGTCGGGTAATAAGCTGATACTACCTCCAGTGGTGTCCCCGCTGTAGCAAGCTATCTCCCGTTAGCTCGCGGAGCTAGCGCTAGCTCCCTGCTAGCTCCCCAACAGCCAGCCCCGTCTCAGAATCAGACTCGGGCACCGGGGGAAACCACCGAAGGGATCGGGACCAGCTAAATGTGCTGACTGTGCTAGCGTAAATATGCCAAAACAAAGTTGAGTTAGTAAATACACGTACCCATCCTCCAGTGGATCCCTTCTCTCGGCATAATCCTCTCCAGGAGTCGAAGCCTTCAGGGCCTGTCTGACGCTCCTCCGTCCTCATCGCTGCTGGCCAAAATCGCTGCAACGTCCTCCTCTGTTGTGAACTGTGTTCTCTCCATGATCTCTAGCTTCTGTCTGACTGTAAACTACAGCATGTATATATAAACCTCAGGTGTGTAGGTTATTGTATCCTAGGTCCTTTGTAGCGTAGCTGGGTGGGTAGGTCCTTAGGGATTTCCTGAGTGTTCATAGGTAGTCACAACATTTTTGACACCTGAATTGACTAATCACGGTGAAAGGAGTTCAGCTTCTGTTACAGGCACACAGAAGCACACAGAGGAGGGGGCCGGAAACTGCAGAGTTTGGCAGTTCTAACAGTAGCGGATTCTTTTTTCTGCGCCGTATTTTCGCGGAGATATGATTTAAAAAAAAATTAAACTATGTATATCATGCCGCCGATACGCTAGACCCCAGAGGGTTGATGACTCCCGACTTCGCCAGTCAGAGGTCACTAAAATCGGCGTGGAGTCGGTGTGTGCTTACGCCAAAACAATGGCGGACTCCGTAGTCTTCTCTGGCCCGCTCCCAAACACGGTGACTGATGAGATGTATAGCCGCATGTCAACTTTCCACCGCTGGTTGTCACGGTGGTGTCCAGCAAACAATGTGGGCTTCGTAGATAACTGGCGGTCTTTCCGGGGAAACCCAGGTCTGATTAGGGGTGACGGCATCCATCCCACTTCGGATGGAGCGGATCTCCTTTCTGCAAACATGACCAAGCTTATTGGTCGACCTCGTGCATGACAGACCAGGAAGCAGAAGCAGAGTTGTAGTCTTACACCCTTCTCTGCACTTCCTGCATTTTCTTTAGGGCAGCTGCCCACCTTTAACTCTATAGAGACTGTGTCTGTCCCACGGCCACTTACATTAATTAAATCAAAAGTAACCAAAAGAGGAGTTATAGGAAACAACCTCATAAAGGTTAACTCTTCGTCCACGGGGACCGCGAGGCCACGGTATGACACTCTACGTTTCTAAAATATTCATAGCGTTGCGATAATACATCGCAGAAATATAATTTTACGTCTAGCTGAAAGAGGAGACTTCCTGCTTCCGCAGCCTGCGCCCTGCAACATTTTACCTTCATCAGGCAAGAGTTAGGGGCATCGGCGTGTCATATGACGCTGTGCCAAGAAAGTCTCGTCACACGAAATCTTTCACTGTGATTTGTTGAATCATATGTCCGTCAACATTTGGTGAAATCAACGAACCAATGAACACTCAAGAAACTCCCAAAGAACCAGCATGTAACTACACACCTGAGCTCTGTAAACACGCTGGTGTGTTCACTCATAAAGAAGAGAGATTATGGCAAAGGACGCACTTTACTACAGAGGAAGCTGAGGCGAGAACAACCCTGAAGGCTTTCACTCCTGCGACCAAGAGGAAGATGCAGACAGAAGGGATCCATTTGAAGATGGGTAAGTGTATTTAGATACTAAACTTTGTGTTGCAATAGCATATTTACGCTAGCAGAGTGAGCACATTTAGCTAGTCCCTTGCTGCTTGAATCTGACCTAGGTTGTTTACATTAGCAGTTAGCACAGTTAGCTCATGCTCTGATCATAGTCCCTGCTGGATCTCTGTTACGGGTTTTGGTGTGCAATCGTAACTTTCTTTCAGTGAACTTAGAAGTGACCAGTAGTCATTTATTTTACAGAGAGGATTCACATCTGCAGCAGTGGACAACATGCAGCTTCTCTCCAGCCACCAGCACTACGCTGTAGTGGAAGACTGACGACGACCCGGACACTGTTTACCGGGTACACATCTTAGCTGCACACGTACACCTGTTGAACTGTTCAAACTGTGTGAAGTTAGTATTGACTAGTCATTTATCTTACAGAGAGGATTCACCACCACCAGCCCCTCTAGCACAGCCATCCCCACCAGCCCAGGTCTGTTTTCTATGTCTGAACATGTATATTGTCTAAATATATTTTTAATTCATAATACATATATATTTTTTTTTTAAAGAAATAGTTGTGATGGTCATTTTTCATTTGCACACACCCCATGAAGCTTTATCTGCAGTATGAAGTCATTTCTCAGTCCCATTTTTATCATTTTGGTGAAAGGTGTGAAAGACCATATTTCTACAAAAGAAATGATGATAAACATTTTAGTTTTAGACATTTATTTACATGTATCTACCATTTTATTCATATATTTCACTGCTTTTGTGAACCTAAAACCTTTGGTAACCCAATTTCCATCACCTAAACCTAGATACCACATGAGTAAAGTTATGTTTTCACAAGCGATATGAAGAATTTCCAAAAATCGAGATTCCATTTTTCAGCTTTAAAGTCAGATTTTCTCTTTACACTTTTGCCTTATGACAATGGTGGCTCATTATATAGATAGCTGAGATTGTTCTGCAATTTATGATGTAAAACATGGGTATGTATCTTATATGCAAGTGCCTTAAAAGGTGAATTTAAGAAATTATGTCAAATCGAGAAAATCGACTGAAAATTATCTCAGTGTTCCAAGACCACTATTGCAATAGTGCAACGCGATAGGAGAATTAAATGTGGATTCCTAAATATTAGATCTTTGTCTTCTAAAGCTGTATTAGTAAATTAATTAATATCAGACAATCATATTGTAACGGACTGAGGGTAATGTTATGTTATGAATGTTATGTTCAGGAGGTCAGTGAACGTCTCATGAGCTGGGTAGCTGTGAAGCGTGCCTGTGATTGGAGAGCGAGGGAGGGGGGATGTTGTGTGTGTGTTACGAGCTGTTCGGAGCAGTCTATGACCCGGAGCAGAGGTGAAGCTTGTTGAGAGGTTTTCACGGGGTTCTACTGTTGTTTGGCGTAGGCTACGGCCCACAGTAGCCTGTTCTATTGTTCCCTTAATAAACATACTATAAGCCATCTAACGTCTCGTAGCTTTCCTGACCCAGGGTCGCTACAATATTGATGTGTTCTGTCTTACTGAAATATGGCTGAGGCATGAGGAATATGTCAGCCTAAATGAATCTACTCCTCCAAGTCATGTTAATATGCACATTCCTCGAGGCACCGGCCGAGGAGGTGGAGTAGCTGCCATCTTTGACTCGGGTCTGTTGATGGGTCCTAAACTTGGATTGAACTGCAACTCATTTGAAAGCCTCGTTCTTAGTATTTCACATCCAACCTGGAAAACAGTACAGCCGATTCTGTTTGTGGTGGTATACCGGGCACCAGGTACGTATTCAGAATTTATATCAGAATTTTCTGAGTTTTTGTCAAGTTTGGTCCTTAAGACTGATAAGGTTATTATTGTAGGGGATTTCAATATTCATGTGGATGTTAGCAATGATAGCCTTAGTGTTGCATTTAGCTCATTGTTGGATTCGATTGGCTTCTGTCAGAGAGTACAGGAACCGACTCACTGCTTTAACCACACCCTCGACCTTGTTCTTACATATGGCATTGATGTGGAGCACTTAGTAGTGTTTCCACAGAACCCTCTTTTATCAGACCATTGCCTTATAACTTTTGAGTTTATACTACCAGATTGTACAGCGTTAGGCAAGAGTTTTTACACCAGATGTCTAACTGACGGTGCTGTTGCTAGATTTAAGGAAGCGATTCCTTCTGTATTTGATTCATTACCACGTCTCAATATAACAGAGGACTCCTGTGCTAACTTTACTCCCTCCCAGATTGATCAGCTCGTTGATAGTGCTACTGGCTCACTGAGAGTGACACTGGACTCGATAGCCCCTCTAAAAAAGAGGATCATTAAGGAAAGGAGGCTCGCTCCATGGTACAACCCTCAGACCCGCATATTGAAGCAAGCATCACGGAAGCTTGAGGGCATATGGCGCTCCAACGGTCTGGAGGAGTCCCGGTTGGTTTGGCGGGATAGTCTGAGAACATATAAGAAGGCCCTCCGTAATGCCAGAGGAGCCTACTACTCATCACTAATAGAGAAAAACAAGAGCAACCCTAGGTTTCTCTTTAGCACTGTGGCCAGGCTGGCTGAGAGTCATAGCTCGGTGGATCCGTGTATTCCTATAGACCTCAGTAGTAATGACTTTATGAACTTCTTCAATGGTAAGATTATGGCCATTAGAGACAGGATCGGTGATCTCCTGCCCTCGACTACTGCCGGTCCATCCTCAGGTGGGATGACCATGGAGGAGGCTGTGGGCCCTGTTGTGTGTCTGGATAATTTTTTTACCATCAACCTCTACCAACTGTCTTCAATGGTTTCTACTTCTAAATCTTCTACCTGTCTCCTAGACCCCGTTCCGACGAAGCCGTTTAAGGAAGTTTTACCTTTAATTAGCGCCTCTCTACTAGGTATTACCAATGGGTCTTTACTAACGGGTCATATACCACAGTCTTTTAAAGTAGCTGTAATTAAACCACTCCTTAAGAAGCCCACTCTCGATCCAGAGGTGTTGGCTAACTACAGACCTATCTCTAACCTTCCCTTCCTCTCTAAGATACTGGAGAAGGTAGTCGCAAATCAGTTGTGTGACTTTTTACATAACAATAGTTTATTTGAGGAGTTTCAGTCAGGATTTAGAAAGCATCATAGCACAGAGACAGCACTAGTGACAATTACTAATTACCTTCTAGTTGCATCAGATAGGGGACTTGTCTCTGTACTTGTCTTGTTAGACCTTAGTGCTGATAAAGGACTTGTCTCTGTACTGGTCTTGTTAGACCTTAGTGCAGCATTTGACACCATTGACCATGACATCTTATTACAGAGACTAGACCAGTCGATTGGTATTAAAGGTACAGCATTAAGCTGGTTTAAGTCGTATTTATCAGATAGATCTCAGTTTGTATTTGTAAACGATGAGGCCTCGATGAACACCGCCGTTCGTCATGGAGTTCCACAAGGTTCTGTGCTTGGACCAATTTGATTCACCTTATATATGCTTCCTTTAGGCAATATTATCAGAAAACACTCCATAAACTTTCACTGCTATGCCGATGATACTCAACTATATCTGTCGATCACGGCAGATGAAATCCACCAGGTCGCTAAACTTCAAGCGTGTCTTAAAGACATTAAAACCTGGATGACCTGCAACTTCCTGCTGCTGAACTTGGACAAGACTGAAGTTATTTTTACTCGTCCCAGAACACCTCAGAAATCAATTATCTGATGATATGGTTTCTTTGGATGGCATTGCTCTGGCATCCACCACCACTGTAAGGAATCTCAAACCTGTCCTTTGGCTCCCACGTGAAACAGATCTCAAGGACTGCCTTTTTTCACCTACGGAACATCTAAAAAATCTGGCACATCCTGTCTCAAAGTGATGCAGAAACATTGATCCACGCATTTGTTACTTCAAGACTGGATTACTGTAACTCCTTATTATCAGGCTACTCCAGTAAGTCCTTTGGGTCTCTCCAGTTGATCCAGAATGCTGCAGCTTGTGTACATTACTCTTGTACTAGCTGCTTTCCACTGGGTTCCTGTAAGATCGAGAATCACATTTAAAATCCGTCTCCTTACCTACAAAGCCTTAACTGGTGATGCACCATCATATTTTAACACTCTGGGGTCTGTGGTCATTTTCTCGTTTTACATAATTTTTAAATTTCCCTTTTTAAAGTCACTTGCATATGATACATACTCATGTGTTGTATATCAAAAATTACAGAACAATCTCAGCTATCTATATAATGAGGCACCATTGTCCCAAGGCACAAGTGTAAAGAGAAAATATGACTAAAGCTGAAAAATGTAATCTTGATTTTGGAAATCTTTCATATTTGTTGTGAAAACATAACTTTACTCAGGTGGTATATCGGTTTTGGTGATGGAAATTTGTTTACCAAAGGTCTTAGGTTCACAAAAGCAGTGGAATATATGAATAAAATGGTAGACACATGTAATGTAATGTCTAAAACCAAATTTATTATTATATGGTGGGGATGATGAGCTGTGGCTGGCTTTGTGGCCTGCTAGGTCATCTCCTAGCAGGCCACAAAGCCAGCCACAGCTCATCATCAATCCTGTCCGTCTGGCAGGCAGACGGACAGGGAGGCTGCTGCAGCGATGCTGCATGTTGTCCTCTGGACCCTCACAGCTCTGAATCCACTCTGTAAAATACATTAATACAGTCAGTATGAGTTCACTGATAGAAAGTAATGATTAGACACCGACACGTAAGGAAGATCCAACACTGACTATGCTCAGACACTGCATGAGCTAGCTACGTGCACTCATTGCTAAAGCTAACAGATCCAACTATGCTCAGGCCATGAGCTAAAAATGCACAACGTTAGTTACAGCCTTACAAACACGTAACTGAGATCCAACACTACTAATCGTACTAAGTTCACTGTAAGAAAGTTAACGGTGATAGGGACAACAGTTGATTACCCACCGTTCATAGCTGTAGTCAGCTATCTCTACTACTGGTCGTACTATGTTCACTGTAAGAAAGTTAACGGTGATAGGGACGACAGTTGATTATGCACCGTTCAGTCGTAGACACGGAAGAGAACAGCCAACACGGCACTATGTAGTGACGTGCTAACGCTACTAAGCTATCGTCAGCAAGCAAACGTTATTTACAGTCTTACAAACACATAACGGAGGTCCAACACTACTGGTCGTACTATGTTTACTGTAATAGGGACAACAATTGATTACGCACCGTTCAGTCTCACAGAAACGCTGTAGTCAGCTATCTGGCCCGTTAGCTCCGGCTAGCTCCTTGTTAGCGAATCCTTCAGGCACTGAAGCTGTGCTGTCTGTCCATCCTCTCCAAGATAGCTTTGCTCAGGACTCTTTGCTTGGCATCTTCTGACTCACACTGAAGCTTTGCACAAGTCATACAACATGTCCATGTTTAGATGCTCAGACGCGGAAGTGGAAACCATATCCGCCAGATTTGAAACCATATCTCTGTGACGTATTATTGTGAAGATAGGATTTTATTAAAAACGTAAACATCTGCCCCCGCTTCGAAGCAGGCCCCGCCCCCAAAGGGTTAAGGGGCTTATAGTGCCATATTACCCCACTAGAGCTGCGCTCACTGAATGGGGCAGACAGTCACCTCATTTAAGAGTAGACTTAAGACTTTCCTCTTTGATGGCGCTTATAGTTAGGGCTGTTTCAATCTTATAGTTAGAGCTATTTCAGGCTTATAGTTAGGGCTGGCTCAGGTTTCCCCTGGTCCAGCCCTTAGATATGCTGCTATAGGCCTAAACTGCTGGGGGACATCTTAGGATACACTGAGCTCCTCTTCTCTTCTTCTCTTCTTCTTTCCCACCTCTCTCCTCTTCTCCTCTTCTTTCTCTCCTTCTGGATGAATTATAGTCTCTTCAATGCACAATACTAACTCTACCCCCCCCCCCCCCCATGGATCGTGGCTGCCTGGAACCGGTCCTGCCTGCTGCCATGGCCCTGCTGATGGAACAGCCTGGAAACGGTCCTGCCTCCTGCTAACCATGAAGCAGAAGGAGGTAGAGAGGAGGGGGCATCAGCAGGGCCATGGCAGGAGGCAGGACCGTTTCCAGGCTGTTCCATCAGCAGGGCCATACCCCCTCCTCTCTACCTCCTTCTGCTTCATGGTTATCTGGATCATGGACCATGCCTACTACTCATTATATGAATAATTTCTGTCATATTCATTGAATGTGCTGTAACTCTGTTACGTTGTTCATTTTGGTCACATGACATCTATTGCTTCTGTCCATCCGGGGAGAGGGATCCTCCTCTGTTGATCTCCTGAAGGGTTCTTCCCTTTTTCCCTGTGAAAGGGTTTTTACTATCTTTATTTAGGGAGTTTTTCCTGATCCGATGTGAGGTCCCGGGACAGGGATGTTATGTGTACAGATTGTAAAGCCCTCCGAGACAAACTTGTATTTGTGATGTTGGGCTATATAAAATAAACTGAATTGAACATTGAACAGAGTAAAGTTACATGATAGAACATGTCCTCATACAAGTATATAGTGTATTTTAAACACACTTGCTGCCTACGTGCCTAGCAGTATGAATGATACGCTGCATTCTGCCCTGGTCCTTGGCAGTGGCTGCAGTGTACCAGACGCTGATGGAGGAGCAGAGGATGTACTCAATGATTGCACTGTAGAACTGCACCATCATGGTCTTTGGCAGGTTGAACTTCTTCAGCTGACCCTAACCCTCAGAAAGAACATCCTCTGCAGAGCCTATCATATTCATAGATTATATAGATAGGCAACAATTACGTAATCCGTCTGTCTTGCACTGATCATATTGTTATGTTGTGGTTAACAAAACGTGGACCCAAAAGCAGCACACACTAGTCACGGTTAAAGTTTGTAACAATCAGGATTTATTAATAATAATTATGAATTCAAATGGTGGACAGGCAGGGTTTCTCTATGTCAAACCTGGCAGGTATTAAGACTGAAAGTCTTCGAGGGAGCGAGGAGCATGGGGAGTGGGGTTCCAGTATTCCTCCCAGAGGCGTCTCCAGTCCACTTGTGATCCGTGGCGGAAGCAATGATGTTCTAGAGTGAGCAGGTAGGTTCAGCAGGAAGTGGAGGCAGCTGGCAGGTAAGGATTCAGAACTAGGGCAAAAAGTACAAAGTGAGCAGTTTAGTCAACAGTTTACGATTGGTGTCAGCTGCTCCAGCAACCACCGCCCAGGAGAGGGAGGAGGCGATGGCCACACCTCCCTCCCAGACCAGACTGACCGGGTGAAACAAACTGGCGACAAAAGGACAGGGAAACAGAGGAAACGCAGGGAAACTACTCGACTGCCTAGGTGACAACATGACATATATGGGGACTCTATACACCTCGCCAAACATTACCTGCTGGCATGGAGGCTCAGCTGCCCTTAACCTATACCAGAGACGCAGTTCTAGCACTTTACTTTGCTGGATCAATTCCCATGGATCTGACCGACAGTGTGAGGCTACAACCTGAACGAAATGGAAAGGATGCCCCTGTACACCAACAGCTTTAATTTCAGTCACCAGTCCGTCAAGCTCCTGAAGTTCGCGGATGACACCACCCTCATTGGACTCATCTCTGGTGGGAATGAGTCCTTTTACAGGTGGGAGACTGACCACCTGGTTACCTGGTGCAAAGAAAACTACTTGGAGCTCAACGTTCTTAAGTTAGTGGAGATAGTTGTGGATTATGTCACCTATCAGCCTGTGTGACTCCCTTGTTGACGCTGTGGAGTCCTTCCACTTCCTGGGCTCCATCCTAACCCAAGTGGAACCTGAACATCAGCTCCATCACCAAGAGGCTCAGCAGAGGATGTTCTTCCTGAGGCAGCTGAAGAAGTTCAACTTGCCAAAGACCATGATGGTGCACTTTTACACGGTCATCATTGAGTCCATCCTCTGCTCCTCCATCAGCGTCTGGTATGCTGTAGCCACTGCCAAGGACAAGGGCAGAATGCAGCGTTCTACTGTAACTTTACTCTATGCGGACATGTTCTATCATGTAACTTTAATCTATGAGGACATGTTCCACCATGTAACTTTACTCCTCCATCATTGAGTCCATCATCTGCTCCTCCATCACCGTCTGCTACACTGCAGCCACTGCCAAGGAGAGGGCAGACTGCCGCGTATCCATCTTACCCTCCAGGACTTGTTTGCCTCCAGGACACAAACTGTGTTTGAGTCCCATCCCTCTGGCAGGAGGCTGCGGTCCATCAGGACTAAGACCTCACGCCACAAGAACAGTTTTTCTCACCTGCAATTGATTTTATCAACAAAGCCACAGACTCTGACTCTTACATCCAAGGGACTATTACTTACAGTTACACACCTTTGCACATATTTTCTCTATTAATACACACTTGACACTTTAATAGAATGCTTCTTTTAAAGTACTGTTATTGTTTGTTTTTTGTTTCCCATATGTTATTGCACATTTTCATATTTTTTTTATTTTTAAATGATTTTTTATTACAGTATTGCTGTGAGGGTTCGGTTTGGCTGGACCCAACGCAGACACGGGGAGGCAAGGTTGTTTGAAGGAAAAGGGTTTATTTAACAGAACACTGGGGAGATGGTAGGGAAGAGTGCAGGCGGAGCGGTGAGGTGGCGTGAGCGGCGGCGGCTGACCTGAAGTGCAGGTACGGGAATCCTGAGCACAGGGAACAGGGGTTAGTGAGAAATCAAAACACAATGTGAAGGACGTCTATTAATTCTAAAGAAGCCGAGAGTCGAGGTACCACTGGAAATGGCGTAATAATCTGGCAACTGGAGAGAGGGAAGCCGGGGGGTTTTAACAGGGAGGATCTGATGATTTGATTGAAGATAGGTGCCGGAGATGAGGTGCAGGTGTGGAGATGATTGCCAGTTGCCGGAAGCCACGCCCACACACACACACACACACACACACACACACACACACAGACATAGGTGACAAACAGGGGACACCAGAGACACAAGGAAAAGACAAAAAAGAACACGAGTCACGGCCGAGCCGTGACAATTGCACTGTCACGGTCCTGCCTGCTTCCATGGCCCTGCTGATGGAACCGGCCTGGAACCGGTCCTGCCTGCTGCCATGGCCCTGCTGATGGAGCCGGCCTGGAACCGATCCTGCCTGCTGCCATGGCCCTGCTGATGCCCCCCCTCCTCTCTACCGCCCTCTGCTTCATGGATCGTGGATTATCTGGATCATGGACCATGCCTACTACTCATTATATGAATCATTTCTGTCATATTCATTGAATGTGCTGTAACTACGCTATTCATTCTGTCCACATGACATCTATTGCTTCTGTCCATCAGGAGAGGGATCCTCCTCTGTTGCTCTCCCTCAGGTTTCTTCCCTTTTTTCCCTGTGAAAGGGTTTTTACTATCTTTTTAGGGGAGTTGTTCCTGATCCGATGTGAGGTCCCGGGACAGGATGTTATGTGTACAGATTGTAAAGCCCTCCGAGGATAACTTGTATTTGTGATGTTGGGCTATATAAAATAAACTGAATTGAATTTATTGTTTTGCACCATTCACTTTGCCAAATTCCTTGTATGTGTAGCGTATTTGGCAATAAACGGTTCTGATTCTGACTCTAAACAGTTCTGATTGGCTAATAACTAACAACAACCAACAACACTGTAGGACACCGGTCTCCTGGTTGTATGTTCTGCATTGTGTCACCATCCACCTCCTCTTACATTTTAGCATGAATTAAACATGAGTCTGAATTGGTCATAATGACGTCACTCTGCTGCTGCAGGTGTCTTTAAGTCTCAAAGAAGTCAAAGCAGAGTTCAGATCGGAGAGATTCACAGCCGGGCTGCAGATGGTAAAATCTCAAACTTACAAAATGCTACAAAAGGTTTTTTGTCATTTCTGAACTGAGCGTTGTATTGACTTTGAAATGGGACGTTTGGGGTTGTTTTAAATTCATTCTGTCTATTTTAATGAATCTGTTCAGTGCTGTGATGCCGAGCTCTGTTCATGTGTGCCTCATGTTTCAGCTGCACATGGTGCCCAACAAGCAGACATTTAAAACAGACACGTTATAATACAGAAAGCACTCAGAGAAACCCTGTTGTTTTGTGTTCAGTAGAGTTATGATGATGAACTCAACACAGGTTTCTTATTTCACACTTGCTGCCTACGTTGACACCGGGCTGTTTAAATACGTATGGTTCATGATTATTATGTCTTTATATGTTGTAATTGTTGGTTCCAATGTGTTGCTCATTGTGGTTATCTGCATGAACAGAAGCTTACATGAACCTATGTACCTGTTTCTCTGCAGCCTGTTTGTGAATGAACTGTTTGGTAGTACAGGGTTGTTTCCATTCCTTCTGCTTCAGATCCTCTCTGACATTCACACGGTTTCTGCTCCATTTTGTTTCCTGCAGATATTCTTTGTTTATACTTATGGCAGTATAGAATTTACTAACTTAGCCGTTATATCTTATGACAGATTTCTTGCTATCTGTTATCCTCTGCAATATAACACACTTATGACCCATAAAAAGACAGCGATACTCATTGCTCTAACATGGTTATACCCTTTCATTGCAATCCCTGTTTTGTTGTCATTGTCTGTCCCTTTACAGCTGTGTGGGAACATCATTAACAAAGTGTACTGTGACAATTACTCTATTGTTAAACTGGCCTGTTATGACACGACCGTCAATAACGTCTATGGACTGACTTACACAACTGCATTAATTTCTGTTGTTGTTTTCATCATTTACTCGTACGTGAGGATTCTTAGCGTTTGTTTCTCTGGTTCTAAACAGACCAGACAGAAAGCTGTCAGTACCTGCACACCTCACCTCGCTTCCCTGCTCAACTTCTCCTTTGGAGCTAGTTTTGACATATTACAGAGCAGATTTAATATGAACGGTGTTCCTAACATATTGCGTATTTTTGTATCGTTGTATTTTCTCACGTGCCCGCCGCTCTTTAACCCTTTAATGTACGGACTGAATCTGTCTAAAATACGTGCTTCATGTAAAAATCTGATTTCAAACATGAGCTCTTGGTATTAGCAGCCTATTCTCTTTCAGGATATAGACCGTTGTATTGTTCTGTGCAGTGTGTTTACAACACAAGTACATAATGGCGTATGGATCACAATACTGTCCAGTGTGCAAAGCATCATTTCTTCATTACAATATTATTTCAGTTGCTGTCCATACAGCACAGATCTGATAATAGGTTGAGGTGAATGTCATGCTCTTCTATTGTATGTGACAGGTTGTCGGGCAAACACCAGTGAGCACTGGAGGTGGAATCCTCTGCACCTTCCCAGATCCCCAGCACATGGTGCAGGTGGTGGAACAGGTGATTCCCTTGTAACGGGACCGGCCCTGACCTGGTCAGAACTTAGGGGGAGCGCCGACTTGTTTTGCTTTTGTAAACAGAGACGTGATGTCCTCAGTTTTAGAAAGAGTTGCATCATGTTGTGTCAGATTTGAGAAATGAGATGAATGTATTTAATAGCTGAGGGGAAATAAAAAGTACAATGAACACAGAAAATATAATATTTACTAAGACAGAGTCGGAGCAGCACCCAAAGTGAATCAGATAGTTTCTACCAGTTGTCTTGACTTTAATCATCATTTCAAGACATGTTGAGGCAGGAGGTTGAGACGGAGATCACATCTTTGTCACGCTGGTGAAGGCCGTAAACACCCAGAATCTCAAGCATAGCAGAGTGTTACTGACTATAAAGGAAGATAAATATCAACGCACTACATGTGTGAGTCCTCCTGCTTTGTTCACTGAGCTTTTCCTGCTTCCACCAGCTTCAGTCCATTAACAGGCCGTTTGGTGTCCCGGGCACATTTGGGTCAAACATAACGTCAGCACATCTTTGTAGAAGTTCACTACTACTACTACACAGTACTACTACTACTAGTAGTAGTAGTACTGGTACTACTTGAACCTCTATCTCTCCACTGTTGCAAGGACTCACAACACACACCGGAGACATGTGGAAGGACACCGGTCTCATGGGAAGCCCTTTAAATAACCCGACATTCTGCCTGTGAATGTGTCACGTTTGGGTCTTTTCGCTTGTCATTTACGTCACAGGGTTAACGTTGTGAAGCGGCTTCTCGTCTGAGTTCTTCTCGACCTTTGTGATCAGGAAAATTAATGCTCTGCTTCTCCTTCTTGGTCTGGCTGCACTGGTCACAGGTCCTTCATCACATTATTCATTCAGGGCTACAAGGCTCCTTTTCTTCTGATGTCATTTCTGTCAAGAAGCCAAATAAATGCATAAATTTTTTATATCATTATTCATATTTCCTTTTGATGTAGCTTGTCCTTCTTTCTTTGTCAAATAAAATAATATGACTGGTTGATTCTACATTCAAATGACTAATTAAAAAGAAACCAAATAAAATGTGTATATTTCAGAATCAGAATATTTTATTGGCCAAGGACGTTGCACATACAAAGAATTTGACTTGGTGAAAGGTGCTTAACAATAAACATAGACATAGAATGAAACAATAAAACAATACAAATATAATATAATAAAAACAATAAACATAATAGATGAATATGGTAAACACACACGGATAACAGTACTTTTGAACAAGTATATAATATAAAACAAAAGTGCCAAGTGTATTTTAATAAGAAAAGAAAAGATTTTCAAGGGTGTTTGAAACTGTCCTGGGAAAAATCCAGGACTCTGAGTAGAGTATGGAGTTTAAGTTACAGTAGAACATGTCCTCGTAGAGTAAAGTTACAGTAGAACATGTCCTCGTAGAGTAAAGTTACAGTAGAACATGTCCTCATAGAGTAATGTTACATGGTAGAACATGTCCTCATAGAGTAAAGTTACAGTAGAACATGTCCTCATAGAGTAATGTTACATGGTAGAACATGTCATGGAGTAAAGTTACAGTAGAACATGTCATCATAGAGTAAAGTTACAGTAGAACATGTCCTCATAGAGTAAAGTTACATGGTAGAACATGTCCTCATATAGTAAAGTTACAGTAGAACATGTCCTCATAGAGTAAAGTTACAGTAGAACATGTCCTCGTAGAGTAAAGTTACAGTAGAACATGTCCTCATAGGGTAAAGTTACATGGTAGAACATGTCATCGTAGAGTAAAGTTACAGTAGAACATGTCCTCATATAGTAAATTTACAGTAGAACATGTCCTCATAGAGTAAGGTTACAGTAGAACATGTCACCATAGAGTAAAGTTACAGTAGAACATGTCCTCATAGAGTAAAGTTACATGGTAGAACATGTCCTCATAGAGTAAGGTTACAGTAGAACATGTCATCATAGAGTAAAGTTACAGTAGAACATGTCCTCATAGAGTAAGGTTACAGTAGAACATGTCCTCATAGAGTAAGGTTACAGTAGAACATGTCATCATAGAGTAAAGTTACAGTAGAACATGTCATCATATAGTAAAGTTACAGTAGAACATGTCCTCATAGAGTAAGGTTACAGTAGAACATGTCATCATAGAGTAAAGTTACAGTAGAACATGTCCTCATATAGTAAAGTTACATGGTAGAACATGTCATCATAGAGTAAAGTTACAGTAGAACATGTCCTCATAGAGTAAAGTTACATGGTAGAACATGTCCTCATAGAGTAAAGTTACAGTAGAACATGTCCTCATAGAGTAAAGTTACATGGTGGAACATGTCCTCATAGAGTAAAGTTACATGGTAGAACATGTCCTCATAGAGTAAAGTTACAGTAGAACATGTCCTCATAGAGTAAAGTTACAGTAGAACATGTCCTCATAGAGTAAAGTTACATGGTGGAACATGTCCTCATAGAGTAAAGTTACATGGTAGAACATGTCCTCATAGAGTAAAGTTACAGTAGAACATGTCCTCATAGAGTAAAGTTACATGGTAGAACATGTCCGCATAGAGTAAAGTTACATGGTAGAACATGTCCTCATAGAGTAAAGTTACAGTAGAACATGTCCTCATAGAGTAAAGTTACAGTAGAACATGTCCTCATAGAGTAAAGTTACATGGTAGAACATGTCCTCATAGAGTAAAGTTACAGTAGAACATGTCCTCATAGAGTAAAGTTACAGTAGAACATGTCCTCATAGAGTAAAGTTACATGGTGGAACATGTCCTCATAGAGTAAAGTTACAGTAGAACATGTCCTCATAGAGTAAAGTTACAGTAGAACATGTCCTCATAGAGTAAAGTTACATGGTAGAACATGTCCTCATAGAGTAAAGTTACAGTAGAACATGTCCTCATAGAGTAAAGTTACAGTAGAACATGTCCTCATAGAGTAAAGTTACATGGTAGAACATGTCCTCATAGAGTAAAGTTACAGTAGAACATGTCCTCATAGAGTAAAGTTACATGGTAGAACATGTCCGCATAGAGTAAAGTTACATGGTAGAACATGTCCTCATAGAGTAAAGTTACAGTAGAACATGTCCTCATAGAGTAAAGTTACAGTAGAACATGTCCTCATAGAGTAAAGTTACATGGTAGAACATGTCCTCATAGAGTAAAGTTACAGTAGAACATGTCCTCATAGAGTAAAGTTACAGTAGAACATGTCCTCATAGAGTAAAGTTACATGGTGGAACATGTCCTCATAGAGTAAAGTTACATGGTAGAACATGTCCTCATAGAGTAAAGTTACAGTAGAACATGTCCTCATAGAGTAAAGTTACATGGTAGAACATGTCCGCATAGAGTAAAGTTACATGGTAGAACATGTCCTCATAGAGTAAAGTTACAGTAGAACATGTCCTCATAGAGTAAAGTTACATGGTAGAACATGTCCTCATAGAGTAAAGTTACAGTAGAACATGTCCTCATAGAGTAAAGTTACATGGTAGAACATGTCATCGTAGAGTAAAGTTACAGTAGAACATGTCCTCATAGAGTAAATTTACAGTAGAACATGTCCTCGTAGAGTAAAGTTACAGTAGAACATGTCATCATAGAGTAAAGTTACAAAAGAACATGTCCTCATAGAGTAATGTTACATGGTAGAACATGTCATGGAGTAAAGTTACAGTAGAACATGTCATCATAGAGTAAAGTTACAGTAGAACATGTCCTCATAGAGTAAAGTTACATGGTAGAACATGTCCTCATATAGTAAAGTTACAGTAGAACATGTCCTCATAGAGTAAAGTTACAGTAGAACATGTCCTCATATAGTAAAGTTACAGTAGAACATGTCCTCGTAGAGTAAAGTTACAGTAGAACATGTCCTCATATAGTAAATTTACAGTAGAACATGTCCTCATATAGTAAAGTTACAGTAGAACATGTCCTCATAGAGTAAAGTTACAGTAGAACATGTCCTCGTAGAGTAAAGTTACAGTAGAACATGTCCTCATATAGTAAAGTTACAGTAGAACATGTCCTCGTAGAGTAAAGTTACAGTAGAACATGTCCTCGTAGAGTAAAGTTACAGTAGAACATGTCCTCATATAGTAAAGTTACAGTAGAACATGTCCTCGTAGAGTAAAGTTACAGTAGAACATGTCCTCATAGAGTAAAGTTACAGTAGAACATGTCCCCGTAGAGTAAAGTTACAGTAGAACATGTCCTCATATAGTAAAGTTACAGTAGAACATGTCCTCATAGAGTAAAGTTACATGGTAGAACATGTCCTCATATAGTAAAGTTACAGTAGAACATGTCCTCGTAGAGTAAAGTTACAGTAGAACATGTCCTCATAGAGTAAAGTTACATGGTAGAACATGTCATCGTAGAGTAAAGTTACAGTAGAACATGTCCTCATATAGTAAATTTACAGTAGAACATGTCCTCGTAGAGTAAAGTTACAGTAGAACATGTCATCATAGAGTAAAGTTACAGTAGAACATGTCCTCATAGAGTAAAGTTACATGGTAGAACATGTCCTCATAGAGTAAAGTTACAGTAGAACATGTCCTCATAGAGTAAAGTTACAGTAGAACATGTCCTCATAGAGTAAAGTTACAGTAGAACATGTCCTCATTGAGTAAAGTTACATGGTAGAACATGTCCTCATAGAGTAAAGTTACAGTAGAACATGTCCTCGTAGAGTAAAGTTACAGTAGAACATGTCCTCATAGGGTAAAGTTACATGGTAGAACATGTCATCGTAGAGTAAAGTTACAGTAGAACATGTCCTCATATAGTAAATTTACAGTAGAACATGTCCTCATAGAGTAAGGTTACAGTAGAACATGTCACCATAGAGTAAAGTTACAGTAGAACATGTCCTCATAGAGTAAAGTTACATGGTAGAACATGTCCTCATAGAGTAAGGTTACAGTAGAACATGTCATCATAGAGTAAAGTTACAGTAGAACATGTCCTCATAGAGTAAGGTTACAGTAGAACATGTCCTCATAGAGTAAAGTTACATGGTAGAACATGTCCTCATAGAGTAAGGTTACAGTAGAACATGTCATCATAGAGTAAAGTTACAGTAGAACATGTCCTCATAGAGTAAAGTTACAGTAGAACATGTCCTCATAGAGTAAGGTTACAGTAGAACATGTCCTCATAGAGTAAAGTTACATGGTAGAACATGTCCTCATAGAGTAAGGTTACAGTAGAACATGTCATCATAGAGTAAAGTTACAGTAGAACATGTCCTCATAGAGTAAGGTTACAGTAGAACATGTCCTCATAGAGTAAGGTTACAGTAGAACATGTCATCATAGAGTAAAGTTACAGTAGAACATGTCATCATATAGTAAAGTTACAGTAGAACATGTCCTCATAGAGTAAGGTTACAGTAGAACATGTCATCATAGAGTAAAGTTACAGTAGAACATGTCCTCATATAGTAAAGTTACATGGTAGAACATGTCATCATAGAGTAAAGTTACAGTAGAACATGTCCTCATAGAGTAAAGTTACATGGTAGAACATGTCCTCATAGAGTAAAGTTACAGTAGAACATGTCCTCATAGAGTAAAGTTACATGGTGGAACATGTCCTCATAGAGTAAAGTTACATGGTAGAACATGTCCTCATAGAGTAAAGTTACAGTAGAACATGTCCTCATAGAGTAAAGTTACAGTAGAACATGTCCTCATAGAGTAAAGTTACATGGTGGAACATGTCCTCATAGAGTAAAGTTACATGGTAGAACATGTCCTCATAGAGTAAAGTTACAGTAGAACATGTCCTCATAGAGTAAAGTTACATGGTAGAACATGTCCGCATAGAGTAAAGTTACATGGTAGAACATGTCCTCATAGAGTAAAGTTACAGTAGAACATGTCCTCATAGAGTAAAGTTACAGTAGAACATGTCCTCATAGAGTAAAGTTACATGGTAGAACATGTCCTCATAGAGTAAAGTTACAGTAGAACATGTCCTCATAGAGTAAAGTTACAGTAGAACATGTCCTCATAGAGTAAAGTTACATGGTGGAACATGTCCTCATAGAGTAAAGTTACAGTAGAACATGTCCTCATAGAGTAAAGTTACAGTAGAACATGTCCTCATAGAGTAAAGTTACATGGTAGAACATGTCCTCATAGAGTAAAGTTACAGTAGAACATGTCCTCATAGAGTAAAGTTACAGTAGAACATGTCCTCATAGAGTAAAGTTACATGGTAGAACATGTCCTCATAGAGTAAAGTTACAGTAGAACATGTCCTCATAGAGTAAAGTTACATGGTAGAACATGTCCGCATAGAGTAAAGTTACATGGTAGAACATGTCCTCATAGAGTAAAGTTACAGTAGAACATGTCCTCATAGAGTAAAGTTACAGTAGAACATGTCCTCATAGAGTAAAGTTACATGGTAGAACATGTCCTCATAGAGTAAAGTTACAGTAGAACATGTCCTCATAGAGTAAAGTTACAGTAGAACATGTCCTCATAGAGTAAAGTTACATGGTGGAACATGTCCTCATAGAGTAAAGTTACATGGTAGAACATGTCCTCATAGAGTAAAGTTACAGTAGAACATGTCCTCATAGAGTAAAGTTACATGGTAGAACATGTCCGCATAGAGTAAAGTTACATGGTAGAACATGTCCTCATAGAGTAAAGTTACAGTAGAACATGTCCTCATAGAGTAAAGTTACATGGTAGAACATGTCCTCATAGAGTAAAGTTACAGTAGAACATGTCCTCATAGAGTAAAGTTACATGGTAGAACATGTCATCGTAGAGTAAAGTTACAGTAGAACATGTCCTCATAGAGTAAATTTACAGTAGAACATGTCCTCGTAGAGTAAAGTTACAGTAGAACATGTCATCATAGAGTAAAGTTACAAAAGAACATGTCCTCATAGAGTAATGTTACATGGTAGAACATGTCATGGAGTAAAGTTACAGTAGAACATGTCATCATAGAGTAAAGTTACAGTAGAACATGTCCTCATAGAGTAAAGTTACATGGTAGAACATGTCCTCATATAGTAAAGTTACAGTAGAACATGTCCTCATAGAGTAAAGTTACAGTAGAACATGTCCTCATATAGTAAAGTTACAGTAGAACATGTCCTCGTAGAGTAAAGTTACAGTAGAACATGTCCTCATATAGTAAATTTACAGTAGAACATGTCCTCATATAGTAAAGTTACAGTAGAACATGTCCTCATAGAGTAAAGTTACAGTAGAACATGTCCTCGTAGAGTAAAGTTACAGTAGAACATGTCCTCATATAGTAAAGTTACAGTAGAACATGTCCTCGTAGAGTAAAGTTACAGTAGAACATGTCCTCATAGAGTAAAGTTACAGTAGAACATGTCCTCGTAGAGTAAAGTTACAGTAGAACATGTCCTCATATAGTAAAGTTACAGTAGAACATGTCCTCGTAGAGTAAAGTTACAGTAGAACATGTCCTCATAGAGTAAAGTTACAGTAGAACATGTCCCCGTAGAGTAAAGTTACAGTAGAACATGTCCTCATATAGTAAAGTTACAGTAGAACATGTCCTCATAGAGTAAAGTTACATGGTAGAACATGTCCTCATATAGTAAAGTTACAGTAGAACATGTCCTCGTAGAGTAAAGTTACAGTAGAACATGTCCTCATAGAGTAAAGTTACATGGTAGAACATGTCATCGTAGAGTAAAGTTACAGTAGAACATGTCCTCATATAGTAAATTTACAGTAGAACATGTCCTCGTAGAGTAAAGTTACAGTAGAACATGTCATCATAGAGTAAAGTTACAGTAGAACATGTCCTCATAGAGTAAAGTTACATGGTAGAACATGTCCTCATAGAGTAAAGTTACAGTAGAACATGTCCTCATAGAGTAAAGTTACAGTAGAACATGTCCTCATAGAGTAAAGTTACAGTAGAACATGTCCTCATTGAGTAAAGTTACATGGTAGAACATGTCCTCATAGAGTAAAGTTACAGTAGAACATGTCCTCATAGAGTAAAGTTACATGGTAGAACATGTCCTCATAGAGTAAAGTTACATGGTAGAACATGTCCTCATAGAGTAAAGTTACAGTAGAACATGTCCTCATACTGTAAAGTTACAGTAGAACATGTCCTCATAGAGTAAAGTTACAGTAGAACATGTCCTCATACAGTAAAGTTACAGTAGAACATGTCCTCATACAGTAAAGTTACATGGTAGAACATGTCCTCATAGAGTAAAGTTACATGGTAGAACATGTCCTCATAGAGTAAAGTTACAGTAGAACATGTCCTCATAGAGTAAAGTTACAGTAGAACATGTCCTCATACAGTAAAGTTACAGTAGAACATGTCCTCATAGAGTAAAGTTACAGTAGAACATGTCCTCATAGAGTAAAGTTACAGTAGAACATGTCCTCATACAGTAAAGTTACATGGTAGAACATGTCCTCATAGAGTAAAGTTACAGTAGAACATGTCCTCATACAGTAAAGTTACATGGTGGAACATGTCCTCATAGATTAAAGTTACATGATAGAACATGTCCGCATAGAGTAAAGTTACAGTAGAACGCTGCATTCTGCCCTTGTCCTTGGCAGTGGCTACAGCATACCAGACGCTGATGGAGGAGCAGAGGATGGACTCAATGATTGCACTGTAGAACTGCCCCATCATGGTCTTTGGCAGGTTGACCTTCTTCAGCTGCCTCAGGAAGAACATCCTCTGCAGAGCCTATCATATTCATAGATTTCTTCCAAAGCGTATGGCTCACAATACTGTCCAGTGTGCAAAGCATCATTTCTTCATTACAATATTATTTCAGTTGCTGTCCATACAGCACAGATCTGATAATAGGTTGAGGTGAATGTCATGTGTTGAGTGATCGAGGAAAAATATGAAAGTAAAAAAGTCTAACTATTATAACCGTATAATCATTTTATTTTTATATGTAACCATTTGAGCATATATATAATGTTTGGTTTTTATTTTCATTATAGTTTGTGATTAGACAGTATAAAATCCATAGGACGCTATAAGTTGCTATGTTATATACTCTTTTTGAATGAGATGTGTTAAATGTTCTTTCCTTTGTTAGAAGCATGCGTTGGCAATCTAACCAGATAGGGTAGTAAAACCCCCTCTGTCCAACTCTGGTGACAGCATGACTGATGTACTCTTGTGTATAAAAGAGGGGGTAGAATGTATGTTTTTCGGGGTGCCTCGCAATTCTGTGCAGGAGGATAGAAGAGAGAAGAGGTGTTTATTCACCAGCTCTAAAAACTTAACCCTTTCTCTTAGTTACTTGTAAACTTTTACTAGTTAAGGAGAAAAATCAGATTGGACCTGTCCCAGCTCTTAAGGGTTGGGACAGGTCTCCAGCTTTAGAGTCTGGAAGAAACTTCTACTATCAGGAGAGGGGGTGCCTCGCAATTCTGTGCAGGAGGATAGAAGAGAGAAGAGGTGTTTATTCACCAGCTCTAAAAATTTAACCCTTTCTCTTAGTTATTTGTAAATTTTGAACTGTTTGATTGAATTGAATTTTTTTTGTATGTAAGATAATCTTGAAATAAAACTCAGCCTTATTTCGTAAGGTACTGAAACCAAAACAAAGATTCTGGTTCTTTAAAACAATGTAAACCCTCTTTCCCTGTCCATCCACCGTGAGATACAGAAGTGACGACTGAATCTACCAAAGAAACTTAAGGTAAGTATCTTTGGGTGAAGACTTTTGCAGTGTTTGTCATAATGATGAGATGGTGTCAAAAAGGTAGATGAGAAGATATAGACGATATATGTACTCATCTTGATAAGGGTTGAGAGGAGTTACAGCCCACCGCAGGGGACCTTTAATCCCATCAACCCTGGGTAACAAATATTTTGTAGTTATCACGGAAAATGGGGGTGGAGATACGAAAGTGTATCCTGTTCGTACCGCAAGAACCATTTGCAAAAGATTGGATTAGAGCAAATTCCAAGAAAGATTTGGACGTTCCAGTTCAGCAACTAAACCTGAACGAACATTTATCTTTGCCTAAAGTAGTTGCTTATATCCCTGATAGATCTAACCATGACCCCCCCTGCTTAAGACAGGGGACCAGGTGTGGGTAGACAGAGGGAATAGACAACCAGCATAACCAATACAAATAAACTTGCAAAGGCACAGACAAAGTGATTCTAAAAAGGGGTAATATTGTTAATCTAAAACGACTCGGCCCAGTTCACCCGTTTCAACTTCGGAATAGATAATGGCAGAGGGTTCAGATTATTCAGTTTACCATCCACTCATCAGACGCACTGCATTTGTTTTGTCTCACGGAGGACAGGGGGGGATTCAAATAGGGAAGATGTCAAACCCTGACGATCCCACTCAATATCTCACATGGAGTGAGTATATACCAGGACAATGTATAAATTGTGAAACTACAAAGGCAACACTAATATGGCAGGGGGTCAGATCTGGGAGGAATAGTTTGCCTAAGAAAACCCCCGCTCACGGAGCCAGAGAAGGCCCAGGGGACTGCAGAGTTACCATGTGTGATGTCTGCTTTGCAGAAGTAGGCATTATGGCTAATTTAGTCAGAAAGGATCATACCTACCCTCCAGGAAAATGCTGCAGGGGAGGTTACATAGGACTCACCACATGTGACAGACAGATGTATACCTGTCTCAAATCAGATGTCCTGACCAGGACAACTTCAATCCTTACCATGATGGAATTAACTGAGATAATTCGCCATCAATGCACAAGGAAGGATGACAAAGGCAGAATAATCCTAACTGCAGTGAAGCAAGATAAAGGGATAATGAAACCCTACAAAAATACCCAGTTGGGGGATTTTATTGCTGACACCTGGCAGACGTGGAGACATGTAGATAAGCCTTTTAGGTACTATGCATGCCCCATTACCTCACATGACTGGGCAACGGACCTTTCATGTGCAGGGGACAAACCAGTGACTTCCCGACAGTATGAGAGGAAGTTAGAAATGAAATGGCAAGAGGAGAAAAAGATATTACAAGTCATTATAAACATGACTTTGACAGAGGCCGGCACATGCTGTGCAGCTAGCCTTCTGATACTCCAGCTGCAGCCAGGTCAAGAATAAAATCAAAATAAATAACTTAGGGTGCTCTTGTGTCTTCTCTAGGATCAGTGAGGAGGATGGGGGTAATAAAACCTATAGAGGATCTGGAGAGCCCACAGACCCCATCAAAAGATCCAGACCGACCGGAGTACACATTAAATAAGGAAGGAACAAAATGGAAATGCAAACTAATCAAAACCTTAATAAAACTATTGTTGCTTGTAAGTATAGTAGTCATCGCCTCGGTCTTCTGGGCCTCTTTGGGTCAGAGGACTATGTGGAAATATACCACCCAAACTACCGTGTATAGACAAACACAGATTATAACATGGGAGAAGGTCAACGTAGATATACCGACTACTGGATGCTTACAAACCTTAAACACCTCGGCTGCATGCCATACAAATAGGACGTTATGGAGGAGGAACTTCCTTTTAATGTTTCTACATCTGTTAGACATTTCTAAGTTAAATGTCACTAAACCAAACTGCACAAGCTCGAGCTGGATCGGCTTCAAAGCCCAGTGTAAGTTATTGGAGGATCCCCCTCAGTTGGCCTCTTCTAATTGGCAATGGCAATCCTTAATACGACTATGGGTCCGCAGTGACACCATGGAGAATACTAAATCATGCATTACTCACACCTTTGGCTATGGAAAAGGAAAATTAGACCTGATATTAAAATGCACAGATTCGGATGATGCAGAACCGATTCTTTCATGCTCTGATATACACGCAGAAGGACAGACAGTGACAGGTTTATCCTTAAATCAGAAACAACACAGAACAGTTTTCAGTAATTGCTCTTGTATTAACAACAATAAATCAACACACTGGGAGTGCCAGAGAGAATCTTGGTTTCCAGGACAAGAAGAGATAAAGCCATGGCCGCAAAAAGCCACAAATCAGTCGTTTACAACTTTCTCTTTTCCCCCAAGCTATGTCCATGAAACCTTAGATCTGCTCCAACACATCAAACCCGACCTCTCGACACCCTTGCAACAGATAAGGATCCCTAAGAGAGAGCGTCGATCCCTAAGCACTGAGATACAGGAACAAGCATGTAAATATTGTGCATTAAAACCAGAATCTCTCCAATCAGAGGGATTTAACTGGACTTTATTTGTTACATACTCAGACACACCTTTATGGATAGCTCAAGGTCAAACTTTGCACGTACATACGCAGGATAATGCCCACTTTGAACATTTCATGTGGGTTCCTGATTACAAGAATACCAATGTAATCACATGGCATCGTAGACAGCTTCCAATATGGGAGAGAAAATTAGCGTTCTGCCTGAAAGATAGTAAAGGAGAAGGAACAAACATGTGGCCAAAGTGGAGAGTTCAGGGGACACAGAAGGGGAGACATGAATGTGAAGGTGATAGACAATGTGGACTCTGGGAGAGCAGTTCAATCCTGGAAAGCATGCAGGAAATGATAATGTATTACACTGACGCTAACGACCGCCCACGTACTAATGGCCCAGGGGGAAGCATTGAATGGTTAAAAAATCTAACTACCTGTATAGAACAGAATCAAAACCCATTAGGAACTCCTTTTGAGCAAAAAATGGAGAAATATTGGAGCAATCAAGTATTGGGACTTATTGGAGAATGGAATGCGACCAGAGAAGGAAGCATAGCTTTGCCTTACATCAGTGTTAGAGACAATAATGAAGAACTAATATACCGCCTACTAGTTTCAGAAACAACCTGGTGGCCCCACTCATTATGGCAAAACCCAGGGAAAATACCAGGACTAAAATATGGATATTACAAAGAAGTTGATAGTCACAGTCAACCAGGTGATTTCTGGTACTCCTATAACTACCTTACCAATTATAGAAAACAGAACATGGATTCTTCTGACTGGGTAAGGGACATACTTTTGAAAAGAACCCTGACTAGAACCCATATTAAAGAGAATAGGGTGTCCTTTGATCCCCAGCTAGCGTATCCCCGTTACAGGAACGGAACAATATGTGTAAACTGTGTCAGCTCCTACTTAAAATGTATCACTGGAATAGATGCTACCAGATGCACAAAAAGGAATATAAAATTGGAAACAAGTGCTAAAAACATAGTAAGAGATTCAACTAATTGGCCCAGTCTCGTTCCATGGGATTTTGAATGGAAAAGGGGTTATCAATTATGGGCTGAAGTATGTGGAGAATCGGAATTGCAATGGATACAACCAAAAGCAAATTTACCACACAAAGAAGTTATCTTTAGAGGGGATACAATAGTTCTGAATAAAAGATGGGAATTTAAGATGGGTTTTGGAACTTGTATCCCGAATCGCATAGGGAGAAATACAAATGAAATAAACAATTGGAAAGTGATCCAGGGCGTATTTTATGCAGCAGGAAAAGGCCTGAGAATCATAGGTTCCTCCATAATAGGAACAGCACAGGATGCAGTTAATGGAGCACTGAGTATAGGCATTGGTTTAGTATTGACTGTTCTCAAGAATGCAGCTATCGGCTTAGGATGTATTATAGGAGTTGTTTTGCTCACAAAACTATTAATATGCATTTTAAAGAAAGGTTTTTGGAGGATACAAGAGGGGAGATACAGCAAGAACCCCCTCCAATAAAATAACACCTCGGACCATAAAACAGTGACCCCACCTACTTAGACTGAAGAGGGTGGGCCTTTTAATATGTATATAAATCAATGAGAAAGTGGGAAAAATCACACCAACACCCAGTGCCAAGTTAACAAGATGGAAGGACTTCAAGTAGAAAAATATTTGCACCATTTACAGATGGAATTGATTGATCTTCAGAGCGCTGTGACAACGCCATCCAGCACGGTGATAATATAAATCGTTATATTCTGTAGATATTCTTCATTTCATTATTCTTCTGTCTATTAGAGTTCAGGTTGTGCGAGGTCAGTTTAACAAATACTTTCTGTGAGAAGTTTCTGTGAGAACAGTCCGGTTGTCTGTTTCTCAAGGTTCCACGCTCTGCACCACAACACTCACACCTGTTCATCAGTATGTTGACATTAGGGAAGCAGACTGGTCGTTGTGTTCCAGTCTTGTGAGAAAAGATGAGAACACGGGATTCTCCTCCTCTTGACAGGACAGAGCGAATCAGATGTTAGGACGAGGCGAGACGAACCTGTGACGATAAACTGTGTATGAAAGGCCCCACTTCCGTGGTGGGGCAGTTGTTCTTTGACCAACCTGCGTGTTGCTGTACCACTCACTGCTTTTGCAATTGCAGCGCTTGCTACTTTACGTGTGATCATTTAGTAAATAAATTTAGAGAACGAGAGAAGTTGTCGAACTGAGTTCTTCCAGGCATCTAATAATTAGTACACGCTAACAACGGCCTCTAGAGGAGGACAGATGACCAAGGAGGAGAAGGGCACGGACCATTCTCAACCTGTTATTGCAGACGGCACGCACCTTATCAGCACTAGATCTAGGAAGGCCTGCAATAAGACCGAGGGGGAAGGTCATGAGTTGAGTTTAGGGCCCTATCAAACCCAAGTTGAATCTCCGACAGATTGGGAAGAATTAAAGGATGTGCTCAATTTAGTACCAACACTTGATTATGAATTTCAGAATGAAGTGGAGATTGTTCAGTTAGTGAATAACTTAGACCTAGTCGCTAGAGAGTCTAGTTTAGGTTCACAGATAACCTCCTATTCTGAGGCAGTTAATTCCCCAGAATCGGCACCTGGACCTGAACCCACTGGAACCTGGACTAGGGGCAGTGAACCCACTGGAACCTGGACTAGGGGCAGTGAACCCACTGGAACCTGGACTAGGGGCAGTGAACCCACTGGAACCTGGACTAGGGGCAGTGAACCCACTGGAACCTGGACTAGGGGCAGTGAACCCACTGGAACCTGGACTAGGGGCAGTGAACCCACTGGAACCTGGACCGGAGGCTGAACCCATGGAGCAAGCCCCAGAGAGACCAGCTCCAGCCAAGACGACGTCCATCGCACCGGGACAGCATCAACAGGTCAAGGACGCAGGACCCGCTTCTCAACTCAAAGCCCTGATGGACCGCAAGCAATCTGGAGTGCGTGATAAAAGAGACAATTGAAAAATGTGACTTTAGGGTCTAAAGATTTTGTTACTTTCATGAGGAGGATGTTGAGTGATCGAGGAAAAATATGAAAGTAAAAAAGTCTAACTATTATAACCGTATAATCATTTTCTTTTTATATGTAACCATTTGAGCATATATATAATGTTTGGTTTTTATTTTCATTATAGTTTGTGATTAGACAGTATAAAATCCATAGGACGCTATAAGTTTCTATGTTATATACTCTTTTTGAATGAGATGTGTTAAATGTTCTTTCCTTTGTTAGAAGCATGCGTCGCCAATCTAACCAGATAGGGTAGTAAAACCCCCTCTGTCCAACTCTGGTGACAGCATGACTGATGTACTCTTGTGTATAAAAGAGGGTGTAAAATGAATGTTTTTTGGGGTGCCTCGCAATTCTGTGCAGGAGGATAGAAGAGAGAAGAGGTGTTTATTCACCAGCTCTAAAAACTTAACCCTTTCTCTTAGTTATTTGTAAATTTTAAACGTTTGATTGAATTGAATTCTTTTTGTATGTAAGATAATCTTGAAATAAAACTCAGCCTTATTTCGTAAGGTACTGAAACCAAAACAAAGATTCTGGTTCTTTAAAACAAATTAAACCCTCTTTCCCTGTCCATCCACCGTGAGATACAGAAGTGACGACTGAATCTACCAAAGAAACTTAAGGTAAGTATCTTTGGGTGAAGACTTTTGCAGTGTTTGTCATAATGATGAGATGGTGTCAATAGGTAGAGAGAAGATATAGACGATATATGTACTCATCTTGATAAGGGTTGAGAAAAGTTACAGCCCACCGCAGGGGACCTCGAGCGCAAGCTGTAAAACACCCTCGACAAAACCTATAACTTATTTCGAAAATAAACACAAAAACCTAACGATTTAGCACGGGGCGAGATAAAAGACCGAAGGTGTTATACCAATATCGGATGAGGATTGTTATTTCCTCCGGGATCACTAGGATAATTAACCGACGGAGTGCCACCGAGTTAGGTGCGAGGTCTTGCCTTTACTAACCAAACCCTCCCTTCCCCTCTTCCCTTGGCAAGACCACCGTTCACGTTACACATGCTCTTCTATTGTATGTGACAGGTTGTCGGGCAAACACCAGTGAGCACTGGAGGTGGAATCCTCTGCACCTTCCCAGATCCCCAGCACATGGTGCAGGTGGTGGAACAGGTGATTCCCTTGTAACGGGACCGGCCCTGACCTGGTCAGAACTTAGGGGGAGCGCCTACTCCTTACGCCAGCCGTGTAAGATGGGCCCGTTTTAGAACCCTGAGGTTTCCCTCTCAGTTTTCTTTCGATTACAATTTATAGAGACAATGACGGATGTTAAAAACCCCATTTTTTTCGGTTTCCCCGTTGTCACTGGGAAGGGGGAACCACGTAAAGGCTTCCTGTTTTATTTTGTAGTTTGTGTCTCTAGTATCCTGTGTCCCCGCACTTCCTGTTGTCTGACTCGCGTGTGTGTCTCCTGATTGCTCATTCCCTTCACCTGCCCTCATGGTTTCCTCCTGTGTCTAAACGCCCACACCTTCCCCTTGTACTTAAGCCCTGTGTGTCTTCTGTTCCCTTTTCTGATCGTACTGTGTTTCACTTATTCCATTAAACGGGACTCCCCATTGAGTAGAGTTCTACACTCTTATTTTAGAGTATACATTTTATTTCAACAATAGTTATTATACACACAGTACCATAACTGAGAATTTTTCTTTACTTGGAGGTTTTCCCCGCAGTAGCTAAGAGTCAGTTCACCAGTATCATATGTTTAAAAAGCGTAAAAAGTCACATTTGTAATTCATCAACCGTTTCTTTTTTGTCTTGTAGGCAGTCCCCGCAGCGCTTAGTAGCAGTTACCAGTAATTACAATGTGGGAAAGTCTCGGTTTGATTTCTCAAACTGAGTGGTTCCATCCTTTGTGTTTTTTTTATCTGTATTCTTGTAGCTGTGGCCACGTACACTGTTGAACTTGTGATCAGGTTCAGGGGATGTTGAACCACAGAAGGCCCAGCAGAGGCTCTACTTCCTCAGGAAGCTGAAGCAGGCTCACCTTCCTCAACACCTGCTGATAAACTTCTATCGGGCAACCATTGAGAGCCTCCTGACCTACTGCTGCACTGTGTGGTTTGCTAGCTGCACAGTGGAGGACAGGAGGGATCTGCAGCGGGTGGTGAGGATGGCAGAAAGAGTGATTGGGACCACATTACCCCCACTCAGTGACCTATACGCTGGTCGGCTCTGTAAAAAAGCCAGCTGTATCTCCAAAGACCCCACCCACCCTGGACATGCACTGTTTGCTCCCCTTCCATCTGGAAGGAGACACAGGGCACAAACAGACTACGAAACAGCTTTTACCCACAGGCTGTCAAATGTATAGAACCCCGCCCCCCCCCCCCCCCCCCCCCTGAACTGAGGACTGAGGACACTAGCACTAACTGCTGAACAATATTCAATGACACATGGACTTTATGATGATCCACTTGTTTATCTGTCTACTTGTGATGTGAATGTTTTTATTGTTGTTTTTAATGTTTGTCTTTACTGTAAGAGCTGCTAAACTGTTTTTCGTTGTTTTCGTGACAATGACAATAAAGTATTCTATTCTATTCTACCTGATGGTGTTGTCCTAATAAATCTCCATGACTGGAAACTGTAACGGGTCGTATCAGGACCCAAGTGCAACACACACGACTCCAGGGATCTTTGACCTTTTATTAGAATGTCCGGAAACAGCAGGAATAGTACAGCAAAGCCAGCATCAGAAAGGCAGGTCGGTTCCCCGGGAATCAGGTCTAGCGGGTTAAACAGGGACAGGGTAGGGTTGGCAACAGGAAATTAGTCTGTGAATGAGTGCTGGAGAGTTTGGCATGAAAAAAAGATCTTTGTATCTCTGTTGTCTTTAAAGTGACTATAAGTGGTTATCTTATTCGTGTAATCCTGTTTTGCTAAATGTAGGTAAACTGTCAGTTCCCTTATAACTCAAAACTGCCATGTTGACTACATTCATATGGGCTAGTCATGTAGGCCAATCGTCCTAACCCATTTGGCAGATATTTAAACCCCTGTAAATGTCCATTTCTATACCAAATGGCAGCTTTGGTCCCGGGTGTCCCGAATCCTTTTCCACATGTTGGACAAAAGTGGAACAGGGCCAATGGGGACAACTGTTCGAAAAGTGGTCAACCGATTTTTAGCGGCGTTCCTTACCCTCTGTGGGGGACCCTGAAAATTTGACATTTTTCCCTTATGCCTCAAAGAAATGTAGTCCCGGATGAAGTCCAAACACCAAAGACTTTGCACTCTTCAAAAAAAATTGTTATATGTATGTATTGTTAAATTCTAATGAAGTCTCTCCTGATTGTACTTGAATTAACTTTGCTTTCCTTCAGTCCACTACACTACACTTTGATTAACTTTACTTCACTTCAATTCAGTTTAGACCTCCAATGAAACTCTGACTCTTAAAGATATACTTCACTTCACTGCACATACTTTACTTTACTACCCTTTGCTTTAACTTCAGAACTCCTGAAGATGTTCACTTCACCTCATCTTTCTTTTCTTTGGTTTAGTTAACTTCAGTTTACTTCATTTTACCTCCAGGACTCCTCAATCAACTTCACTCCATTTTACTTTACTTCACATTACTTCACTGAAGCATAGTTTAGTTTAATTCCCTTGACTTGAGGACAGTTAACTTTTCTTAAATTCCAGGACTCCTTAAGATGTCTAATTTACTTTAATTACCTAACTTCACCTTACTTTACTTGACCTTCACTTCAGTTGACTTAATTTACTTTAGTTTGACTCTAAGACTCTTATTAAAATATATTAAACTGAACTGAATTGAACTTTACTTCACTTTACTTTAGTTCAATCCATTTGGATTCCAGTTATCTTAAAGATGTCAAACTCACTTCGCTTTACTTCAATACACTAAATTATGCTACAATTCATTTTGCTTTACTTTAATTCACTTTAGTTTAGACCTCCAGTTAAACTATTACTCTTAAGGCTGCTCAATCTATTTTACTACACTTTACTTTAACTTGAAAACTCCTAAAGTTTAATTTGAGGACTCTAATCCAATCCAATGTACTTAACTTACTGAGTTTTACTTCACTTAAAACATTTCACTTTACATTACTTTATTTAACTTAACATCAGTTTACCGTATTTCACTTCAGGTTAACTCTTGGACGCCTCAATCCACTTCACTCTACTAAAATGTACTAAACTTTTCTTCATCTTAGTGTTTCCCCTATAGATTTTATACTGCACTCAACTTTTCTTTCCTTTCCCTTATTTCACTTCACTTTAGTATTTTTTAATTTTATATAAAAAAAAAGTATTTATAAATGAATGTTTTTTCTATATCATGATTCATAATGAATATCAAAACACATCTTTTTTAATATATTGATAATGTTTTGGAGTGAATTACCCAGCCCCAGGGATATCTGTAAAGATTTATAGAACCAGGGTTATAATCCTTTTAACAGTGATTAGTGTTATTTCTGGCAAAAATAAAGATGTGAATGTATTATTCAATGTCACTGACAAATGTTTTTACCTGTTTTCCCCTTGTGAGTCTGTGTGTGAGTCATGACAAAAGGTTGTCCTGGAGACACCACTTCACAACCCAGGAATGATGAAGTTGTGGATGGTGTGATCCCATCACAAGAAGGTTTATAATTATTGATTATTATTATTATTATTATTATTATTATTATTATTCAATAAATACAAACACATTGTTGCTGGAACTTCTATTGTCAAAATGTCAATCTTCATTCGGTTCTTTTCATGTCATAGCTTTTGAGGCATTATGAGATTCATAAAGTCAGGAGCTCACAAATAACCCAAAACAAGACTTTTACACACAATGCGAATTTTGGTTAAATTCAGTCCATACAGTACGGGATTGAAGAGCGGTGGACATGTCAGCCAGTATAACGTTAACAAGATGCGCACTATAATAGGTACATTTTTCACATCAAATCTGCTTTGTATTATTTCAAAGAAACACCCAAATGAAAACTTCAGCAGGGAAGCGAGGTGAGGTGTGCAGGTACTGACAGCTTTCTGTCTGGTCTGTTTAGAACCAGAGAAACAAACTCTAAGAATCCTCATGTACGAGTAAAGAATCAAAATAAAAACACAAATTAATGTAGAAGTGACAATCAGTCCATAGACGTTATTAACTGTCGTGTCATAACAGGCCAGTTTGACAACATAATAGTTATTACAATAAACTCTGTGGCCGTGTCACTTCATCATCCGCTTTATCACAGAAACGTACGCTTGGATAAAGATTAGAAGACTTAGTCATGTTTTGTTCACACTGTTCTCTCCTTTTTCTCTCCCTCTTTACGCCTATCTCTACGCCTATTCCTGCTTCATTTAACCACATATTGGCTTCATGTAACCCTTCATTTTTCTTTTCCTTTGTTTCCCTTGCCTTTTTGTTCTATTTGACCAATCAAAAGCTGCATCCTGAGACTGACAGCTTCCCGTTAAAACCATATTTATTCCTCCATCTTCTTAGGTATTTAACGCCTCTGTCATTTTCGTTCTTCCTATTGTAGTGAATTGTCAGCTCATGCTGCCCTTGCACGAGGCCTTGAAAGGTAAGCCCGCGCACGCTGTGGACTGGACTGAGGTTAGGGTCGAGGCTTTTGCTGACACTAAGGCAGCCCTGGCGCGGGCCACCATGCTGGCACCATCCTTCAGCCACAGCCTCCATCGCCATCACCTCGGACGCCTCGGACTACGCTGTCGGTGCCGTCTACGAACAGTGGGTAGGCGGGGCCTGGCAGCCGCTTGCTTTTTTCAGCCGTCAGCTGCGCGCTAACGAGCGGAAGTACAGCACGTTCGACCGGGAGCTGCTGGGTCTCTACCACAAGCCGCTGGTTTTCGCCATGGCCAAGGTAGCCGAGCCGTGGTCCGCCCGCCAGCAACGTCATCTGTCCTACATTTCCGAGTTCACCACGGATTTACAGCACGTGGCCGGTAAAGACAATCAGGTGGCGGACTGCCTGTCACGGGCTGTGGCAGGGGCAGTCCATCTTGGTCTGGATTACAGCCGCATGGCAGCGGACCAGACCACGGACCCAGACGTGCACACCCTGAGGACCTCGACTACGGGTTTGAAAATAGAGGATGTGGTTTTTGGTGAAGCCGACACCACGCTCATGTGTGACGTCTCCCTAGGCAATCCTCGGCCGATCGTGCCCACGGAGTGGAGACGACGCGTTTTTGATGCCATCCATGGTCTCTCCCACCCTGGTTCGAAAGCGTCACAGAGGCTGGTGGCAGCGAAGTTTGTTTGGCACGGCCTCAAAAAGGACGTAAGACACTGGGCTACTTGCCTTGAGTGCCAACGGGCCAAAGTACACCGCCACACTAAAGCCCTGTTAGAGTCGTTCTCGGTGCCAGAGAGGCGGTTTGACCATGTTAACGTGGATCTGGTGGGCCCTCTGCCCTCCTCTCATGGTTTCACCTACCTGTTGACCATGGTCGACAGGACCACCCGGTGGCCTGAGGCTGTGCCACTAACATCGTTGGCATCTGTCAACAGTTCACGTCCGAGCTGTGGAACGCGGTGGCTCAGAGCCTCGGAACAAAACTCCACCGCACGACTGCATACCACCCGCAGGCTAACGGGCTCTGTGAGCGATTTCATAGGTCGATGAAGGTTTCTCTTCGTGCCGGCCTCAAGGACAGCAGCTGGGTCGACAAGCTCCCGTGGGTGATGTCAGGACTGCACCGAAGGAAGACCTGCAGTCCTCATCCGCGGAGCTTGTTTATGGCCAGCCACTGCGGGTTCCAGGGGGTTTTGTTCCTACCTCCACCGTTCCCTGGTCGGCGGCTCTCCAGCGGGCCGCACTGCTGGACAAGGCGAGGGTTTTCGCACCTGTCCCTACTTCCCATCACGGCCTCCCTCAGTCGCACATCCCTGCTGGGCTGCAGACGGCTGAATACGTTTTTATCCGACAAGACGCTCACAGAGGACCGCTACAACCCGCCCTACGAGGGCCCATTCCGGGTTTTGGAGACGGGAGACAAACATTTTGTGGTGGACGTGGGTGGTAAGCCGGAGCGACTCTCCATTGATCGCCTCAAACCAGCTCATTTGGACATTGCTAGGCCCGTTGAATCGGCCCAGCCCCCACGGCGCGGGCGTCCTCCAGCTATGCGCCCACCCCCTGCTCCCCGCCCTCCCAAGACTTCCACACTCCAGGCCCCACACCCATGTCGTGGTGGTACGCCTGCCACGGTGGTCGCTCCTCGACCCCCTGTAAAATACAGCCGTTCTGGCCAGTTAATACGACCACCTCTCCGATGATTATTTTTCTTATTTGGTGAATTCTGGGGGGACGTGTGTAGTGAATGTGACTTCATAATTCACCCTTGTTCTTAGTGTGGTTCTACACACTGCTGTTTCATGCAGTTATTTAAGTAATGTGTTATACACGTAGATATAACTGTTCCGGGATCGCGGTCCCTTTAAGAGTTCGGCTGTTGTTGATGACGTGGAGCCCCGATGCTTGTTAGGTTAGTGGGCAGCGCCATCTTGTGTTATCTTTCGAGATGTAAAATAAACGAGACACGCACTTGTGTACTCAACTTGAGGAATTGCCTTTTGCTTTTAAATGCAACTTCCACACTATATCTTATATCTTCTCCTAAGGTCTCCTCTCTACACCCTTTGCTGGTGTTTGACCCCATATTGTTTTCATTTCTATTTATTCATTTGATATCTAGCGCTTTTATCACGGTTAACCTCTCCTGTTTTTCTTTTATGTTTCTGACCTGTAGCTTCTACCCTTGAAGCGTTCACCGGTCTTTGGACTCCTTCTAAATTCTATGAACTGAAGCTCTTTAAAGTCCCGTGACCCCGACCTGGTCCTTGGACTCCTCCCTTGTTCCCTGAAATTAAAGCTCTTTCAAATCCAGACAGAAAGAGATCTCACCTGAAATGATTTCTTTACCGGTTCGGTCATAAATGGATGTCGTCACCCCTCTCTCCTCCAGTCAAACCTCTCAATGAACCAAACTACTCTCTGACCAGTGTAGGGCGGAGGGCTTTCTGCCAGAGTCCTGGACTTCCCTGTGCACGGATTCAGGAAAGACTTCTGGGAAAAAGAGGAGGTCTTGAGACCCGGCTCAAAGGACCAAGTATGTTAGAAAAATTGTTACTCAACACCGGTTGTAAAATCATTAAACACGACATTTATTCTTTGCAAAGAAGGAACAGTCAGAAATGTGACGTAACGCTTAACCCATCCTACACTGCTCTTCCATCAGCGTTACCTCTTAAATACATAAAACACACAAGCAACTGCCCTCATGACGTCTTGCACAGAAATAATTAATTCACAAAACAGTGCAGTAAAATATGTCACATTAAAGATGTCAAAGATGTCATGAAAAAGTAAATCAACCAAAGCGACAGTGGCTCCACGGTGTTCATGAGTTCCTCACCATGAGACAGGAAGCAGAATGTCTTCACGTCCAGTCACTGCAGGATGTTGAAACTGTTTGCAGCTCATATTGTACGGACATATTTTATTTCATCACATTAGATTGTATATTTGTACACAGTGCAGGTACTTGGTACGACGTATGTTAGAATTACATGTAAAGTGCACCCATGCTGTCAGAAATATAGTTATATGAGTAAAAAACTAATATTTCTGCTACGGATTAGCACATGGAGTTATATTTGACTAAAATGTTTGGATGTGTGCTCATGGTCCAGGATCAGATGCAGGAGGGTCTTCAGAGAGGACAGCTGGACCAGAAGCTCAGCTGGAACACGGAGACACAGAACGACTTGTATTATTATTATTATTATTATTATTATAATAGCTAGAAAACGTTTCCTGAGGACCAGAATAATGCTGTTAGCTGACTAGTCTGTAATGAAAGAACACTTTTGTATTTATCAAGCCATGATGTTTGAGCACAGACGTGTGTAACAACGCCTCCACTGCATGTATAACTGTTTTAACCGAGCCAGCTGGTTTACAGAGGCAGCAGGGTTGGAGTAACTTTAACGTTAATGTAACTTAATGGACAGGTGGCGAAATGTATTGCAATGTTTTATCTCCTGAAATCAAAATGTATAGTTACGATAGCAGACGTGGACGGTGTCAGATATTATTACATTATATACAGACACGATATTCAATACATGAGTGAGAACGGTTTGCAATACTATTGATAGATTTACCATTTATGTTTTAGAAATTGTGAGATCTCACAACAGTTTTTTGGGCTTTTGTCAGATTTTTTATTTTTGGACGTGAAGCCATGATGCCGGAGTGACGGTAGTCTTTTTGTGTTCAGTTCTATTTTTAATTTAACCCTGTGTGCATTCAGTTAATACAACATATTTACTGTAACATTTTGGTCGACGTGTCTTATTTGATCGTATTGTTATATAATTGTAAGCTATTGTATGGTGTATTTAAACAGTTCTCTATGAAGCAGTGTTCTGATGTATGTTTCTGGGGCTTTTATTCTGAAGGGGAAGACATAAGGAGAGAGAGGAGGTTTGGTTGGAGGTAGGAGCGAGTCAAGAATAAAGTTGTTGCCATCTTGTCTAATCTAACGGAGCAGCGTGTTGTTATTTTATTATTATTGTACAAGTATAGGCGCAAGAGAAACCCTCGGTTACATTGGTGGCAGCGGTGGGATACATAATAATAATTCATTCAACCGGACCCAAGCAGAGTCGGCAGCCGGACCCGGGCCGACGTGTTTCTTCTGGTGTGCCGGCTTCGGGCCGGGTCTGGGCCAGGTCATTTTGGCTACCTGGGAAGGAATTGTTTATCAACAAGAAACTTATTGCAACCTTGTAAACAGAAAATGAACCGAAGTCTCATTAAAAGAACACAAAATCAATGAGAAAAATGTTTACAAACTAATCCAAAAAGTTGTAATAAAAAAATATATTCCTCTAAAAACAGCTTCCGTAAACAGTCGGCGTGACTCTGATTATGAATTAAAATCAGGTTTGTCGGGACGATCGTTCTAATTTCCTTCATTTGTGAATCAGGTGGGAAACCATGATTTATTTATTTGTTTTTGTCAGGATCATCAATTTCTCTGTGAACACAAAGGGACAAATATTGTGTGTTTGAAGAAAACTTGAATGCTTTGAGTTCTATTTAGAACATGAAGTGGTGAACTTCAGCCTCCTCTGATTGTATAGAAGTCTATGCTTCATGTGTTAAAGCTGCATTCTCTCTCCTGACCACCAGGGGGCGACTCCTCTGAAGTGAGCTAGGAAGATTGCAGCTGACCCCTCTCACCCTGGACACAACCTGTTTGAGTCCCTCCCCTCTGGCAGGAGGCTGAGGTCCATCAGGACCAAGACCTCACGCCCCATCAGGACCAAGACCTCACGCCCCATCAGGACCAAGACCTCACGCTCCATTAGGACCAAGACCTCACGCCCCATCAGAACCAAGACCTCATGCCCCATCAGGACCAAGACCTCACGCCCCATCAGGACCAAGACCTCACGCTCCATTAGGACCAAGACCTCACAGTCCATCAGGACCAAGACCTCATGCCCCATCAGGACCAAGACCTCACGCCCCATCAGGACCAAGACCTCACGCTCCATTAGGACCAAGACCTCCCGCTCCATCAGGACCAAGACCTCACGCCCCATCAGGACCAAGACCTCACGCCCCATCAGGACCAAGACCTCACGCCCCATCAGAACCAAGACCTCATGCCCCATCAGGACCAAGACCTCACGCCCCATCAGGACCAAGACCTCCCGCTCCATCAGGACCAAGACCTCATGCCCCATCAGGACCAAGACCTCACGCCCCATCAGGACCAAGACCTCACGCTCCATTAGGACCAAGACCTCCCGCTCCATCAGGACCAAGACCTCACGCCCCATCAGGACCAAGACCTCACGCCCCATCAGGACCAAGACCTCACGCCCCATCAGAACCAAGACCTCATGCCCCATCAGGACCAAGACCTCACGCCCCATCAGGACCAAGACCTCACGCTCCATTAGGACCAAGACCTCACGCTCCATTAGGACCAAGACCTCCCGCTCCATCAGGACCAAGACCTCATGCCCCATCAGGACCAAGACCTCACGCCCCATCAGGACCAAGACCTCACGCTCCATTAGGACCAAGACCTCCCGCTCCATCAGGACCAAGACCTCACGCCCCATCAGGACCAAGACCTCACGCCCCATCAGAACCAAGACCTCATGCCCCATCAGGACCAAGACCTCACGCCCCATCAGGACCAAGACCTCACGCTCCATTAGGACCAAGACCTCACGCTCCATTAGGACCAAGACCTCCCGCTCCATCAGGACCAAGACCTCACGCCCCATCAGGACCAAGACCTCACGCCCCATCAGGACCAAGACCTCACGCTCCATCAGGACCAAGACCTCACGCTCCATCAGGACCAAGACCTCACGCCCCATCAGGACCAAGACCTCACGCCCCATCAGGACCAAGACCTCATGCCCCATCAGGACCAAGACCTCACGCCCCATCAGGACCAAGACCTCACGCTCCATCAGGACCAAGACCTCACGCTCCATCAGGACCAAGACCTCACGCCCCATCAGGACCAAGACCTCACGCCCCATCAGGACCAAGACCTCACGCCCCATCAGGACCAAGACCTCCCGCCCCATCAGGACCAAGACCTCCCGCTCCATCAGGACCAAGACCTCACGCTCCATCAGGACCAAGACCTCACGCCCCATCAGAACCAAGACCTCCCGCTCCATCAGGACCAAGACCTCACGCTCCATCAGGACCAAGACCTCCCGCTCCATCAGGACCAAGACCTCACGGTCCATCAGGACCAAGACCTCACGCTCTAACAGGACCAACACCTCCCGCTCCATCAGGACCAACACCTCACGCTCCATCAGGACCAAGACCTCACGCCACACTAACAGTTTCTTCCCGTCAGCAGTCGGCTCATCAACAGAGCCGGGTCCCCCACTGACTGACTCTGTCACCCCCAGACTATTTTTCTTTCTTCTTACTTTTCTTTCTTCTTACCGGTCACTCCCCTGCACACTTCATATTTAAACACACATGTCACTTTAACATACACTTACATTAACGTATCTGTTTGTCTGAGCACTTTATCTTATACTTAATTTAATACCCACTGTACTGTTGTTGTCGTTGATTGTTGTTTGTCTCGTCTAACGTCTCATGTCTAATGTGTATGCACCTTCCACCTAGAAACATTCCTCGTTTGTGTAAACATTCCTGGGAAATAAACAGTTTCTGATTCTGATTCTCTCTCCTGACCACCAGGGGGTGACTCCTCTGGTTGTATAGAAGTCTATGCTTCATGTGTTAAATCTGCATTCTTTCTCCTGACCACCAGGGGGCGCTCCTCTGGTTGTATAGAAGCTTTCTATGGTTTCTCTCACTTTCCTCTCAGGGTTTCATTAAATAAGTAAATTGTCTTACAGAAAACAACAAAACACCAAAATGAGCTTTTTCTGATTTGTGAAAACACCGTCTGTGATGGTCTTTAATTAAAAGTGGTGCACGTCCCAGCGGTCTAATGAAGAGTCTAATTAAGCAGATAATGAATCTCTGATGTTTTGACCTCGGGGCCGATCGGCGTCGTGCCAACAGAGAAGTCTGAAGAGACTAACGGCTGCAGACTAATTGGATTGTAAGGTTTAAACCTCAGAGGAAACAACTGATTTATTGTTTGGTTATTGTAACGTTAGCGTTAGCGCGGTGGACTCGAGCCACGTGACTCAGAGTTAATGACGAAGACTCGACTCTGCGGAGCGAGCCGGACGAAGGCCTCACAGACGGAGGCTTTACATGTGACGAGAGCATTAGGACTCGTTTAGGACTCAAAACTCAAAGGTCAGAACTTGCCTGTCTTGACTTGGGACTTGACTCTGGATTTAGGACTTGACTCTGGACTTAGGACTTGACTCTGGACTTAGGACTTGACTCTGGTCTTAGGACTTGACTCTGGACTTAGGACTTGACTCTGGACTTAGGACTTGACTCTGGACTTAGGACTTGACTCTGGACTTAGGACTTGACTCTGGTCTTAGGACTTGACTCTGGACTTAGGACTTGACTCTGGTCTTAGGACTTGACTCTGGACTTAGGACTTGACTCTGGACTTAGGACTTGACTCTGATTTTAGGACTTGACTCTGATTTTAGGACTTGCCTGTCTTGACTTGGGACTTGACTCTACGAAGTAATAATGTAAAATAAAAGATCTTCCTAATAATATGCGAACAAAAAAAAAAAGTAAAAACATGAAACATGAAAAAAAAAAAAAAAAAAAAAGTAAAACATGTTAAACATATAAAACATATAAAACATAAAACATAAAACATATAAAACAGTGCCTCTAATTGGCTCAGTAAAGGGAACATGAAGTGATTAAACTCTGGAGAACCTCCTCTAATTGGCTCAGGGACGTTTTAATTAGTTCAAGCTGGTTTCAGCCAATCAGAGTGCTGCTGCGTTTGGGATCAGTCTCCCCGTGGGACGTTTGGACTTCGGGTATAAGAGGAGGCGAGACCGGCCCGCGTTCCTCCTGACGACCTTCTGATGAACCTCAGCAGGTGAGAACCTTCAATAGTTTTATTCTTCTGATAAAAACTGGTTTTAATGAAGAAATAAAGAAAGCTTACTGCCAAAATATCTTTTATGGGCTTTGCTCTTGTTTTATTCTGCTCTGTAGCACTTTGAGATTGCTCAAATATAAAGTGCAATACAAATACAATGTATTATTATTATTATTATTATTATTATTATTAATAATAGTCCAAAACTTGTCTCTTTATGGTTCTCATGCTTCATTACAACTTAATTACAGATCTAAACAGATAAAACTATAGATTATAAGTATTTACTACGGAGACATACTGTATACTTCTACTGCACAACAGTTGTTATACATTTAGAACTTGAGTATTTTTCTTCTGTTGAATAAATGTAAAACTGTCTGTAAAGATGTTTCACAATAAAAGCCCTCTCTAAGGGCAAGATGATGCTTTTATTGTGAAACATCTTACTTAGAAGTGAGTAAGAACAATTTGTATTGAAAATAAAATGACATTGACATTATACTGAATTAAACGTAATGTTTTCATAGGAATATTTCTGTATTTAGGCAATTTTTTTACATAATGATAATAAAAAACGACTTTGCAGTATTTTGAAAAACAGAGTTTTATCCGTTTAAAGTTATTATGTTATTGTATGACATCGTTGCTCGTTAGGCTCGATCAGTGTTTTTAATACGTTTCACAGCAACAGGTCAGTAAATTCAGGATGTTTTATGCAAACATGTACACACTGAAATATCCACTGTGTATTTGTACCTGATTAAGAGGTATAGTTCAGAATATGAACGTTTTTGTCTTATTTTCCTATACATGAACACGTCTTTCTTTCCTTCTTTATAACAGGATGTTAATAACTGTATTCTTTCATTCAATATAAATACAATGTATAAATATACAGTTTGTATCTGTATTATAGAAACCTTCTTTCTCTGGGTAGCAGCAATATATAACTTTAATATGTCGGAATATTAATTAATCAATTCAATTCAATTCAATTCAGTTTATTTTATATAGCCCAACATCACAAATACAAGTTTGCCTCGGAGGGCTTTACAATCTGTACACATAACATCCCTGTCCCGGGACCTCACATCGGATCAGGAAAAACTCCCCTAGAAAGATAGTAAAAACCCTTTCACAGGGAAAAAAGGGAAGAAACCTGAGGGAGAGCAACAGAGGAGGATCCCTCTCCCCGGATGGACAGAAGCAATAGATGTCATGTGGCCAGAATGAATAGCGTAGTTACAGCACATTCAATGAATATGACAGAAATTATTCATATAATGAGTATTAGGCATGGTCCATGATCCTGATAATCCACGAAGCAGAAGGCGGTAGAGAGGAGGGGGGGGGGGGGGCATCAGAAGGGCCATGGCAGCAGGCAGGACCAGTTCCAGGCCGGTTCCATCAGCAGGGCCATGGCAGCAGGCAGGACCGGTTCCAGGCAGCCATGGATCCATGGCAGGAGGGGTGGGGGGGGGGGGGGGCGGCAGGACCCGGGCCAGGACCCGGGGTAGGACCCGGGGCAGGACCGGTTCCAGGCAGCCATGAATCCATGGAAAAGAAAGTAGAGTTAGTAATGTGCATTGAAGAGACAATAGTTTATCCAGATGGAGAGAAAGAAGAGAGGAGGAGTGAAAGAGGAAGAGAAGAGGAGCGAAAGAGGAAGAGAAGAGGAGCTCAGTGTATCCTAAGATGTCCCCCAGCAGTCTAGGCCTATAGCAGCATATCTAGGGGCTGGACCAGGGCAAACCTGAGCCAGCCCTAACTATAAGCCTGAAACAGCCCTAAGTATAAGCGCTATCAAAGAGGAAAGTCTTAAGTCTACTCTTAAATGAGGTGACTGTGTCTGCCCCCCGGACTGAAAGTGGAAGCTGATTCCACAGAAGAGGAGCACGATAACTGAAAGCTCTAGCCCCCAACCTACTTTTTAAGACTCTGGGAACCACAAGTAACCCTGCATTCAGTGAGCGTAACGCTCTGGTGGGGTAATATGGCACTATAAGCTCTTTAAGATATGATGGTGCATCACCAGCTAAGGCTTTATAGGTGAGGAGGAGGATTTTAAATATGATTCTCGATCTTACAGGAAGCCAGTGGAGAGCAGCTAGTACAGGAGTAATGTGATCTCTTTTCCGAGTCCTTGTTAGTACACGAGCTGCAGCATTCTGGATCAGCTGGAGAGACCCAAGGGACTTTCCGGAGCAGCCTGATAATACGGAGTTACAGTAATCCAGTCTTGAAGTAACAAATGCGTGGATCAATGTTTCTGCATCGCTTTGAGACAGGATGTGCCGGATCTTTGAGATGTTCCGTAGGTGAAAAAAGGCAGTCCTTGAGATCTGTTTCACGTGGGAGCCAAAGGATAGGTCCTGGTCAAAAATAACTCCGAGATTCCTTACGGTGGTGGTGGATGCCAGAGCGATGCCATCCAGGGAAACCATATCGTCAGATAGTTGATTTCTGAGGTGTTCTGGGCCGAGTAGAATAACTTCAGTCTTGTCAGAGTTCAGCAACAGGAAGTTGCAGGTCATCCAGGTTTTGATGTCTTTAAGACACGCTTGAAGTTTAGTGACCTGGTGGATTTCATCTGGCTTGATTGACAGATATAGTTGAGTATCATCGGCATAACAGTGAAAGTTTATGGAGTGTTTTCTGATAATATTGCCTAAAGGAAGCATATACAAGGTGAATAAAATTGGTCCAAGCACAGAACCTTGTGGAACTCCATGACGAACGGCGGTGGTCATCGAGGCCTCATCGTTTACAAATACAAACTGAGATCGATCTGATAAATACGACTTAAACCAGCTTAATGCTGTACCTTTAATACCAATTGACTGGTCTAGTCTCTGTAATAAGATGCCATGGTCAATGGTGTCAAATGCTGCACTAAGGTCTAATAGGACAAGTACAGAGACAAGTCCCCTATCTGATGCAACTATCTAATCAAACCTCATTAAACTAGTTTGTGTGATTTGACACCATATTTGGATGAGTTGATAATCACATGAAAGGTATTGATCCTCATGTATTGATCCTGAGTTACAGATGGAACTGACACTATGAATAATAAATAAAGCCTAAAATGCATCGTTACTCACTTTAATACCTTTTAAAACTATTGATGACTAATGAACGTGAGTGTCGTTATGAAATATTACACAGTTCATAAAGAAACAAAGAAAGTCACATGATCTGAATACAGAATATTCCGTGTCTCCTAAAATCAGATGTTTGGCGTCTCGGGTAAATTCTCCTAAAATAAACGTTTCTACGTTTTCCTTATTGTTCAAGCGAGAAAGTGACCGTTCACATTTCCAGTCTGTTTAGCATCAGTTTATCAGAAGCTACAAACAAAACATGTGATTTATTATTCATGTGCTCACTGTGTTCAAACTTCAGGGATTAAAACACGTGTTTCTGTCCAACCAAAGATTCGGTTTGGATGATGTTTGTCAACATTCAGCAGATTCCATCAGTGACTGGAACATACTTTCTGAATATGAGTTCCTCTGGAGGCTGGAATAAACAACCAACTAGCTAGCTAACAGCTGTTAGTTAGCTAGTAGCTGTTAGCTAACTAGTAGCTGTTAGCTAACTAGTAGCTCCTATCTAGCTGCTATCTAGCTAGTAGCTGCTATCTAGCTGCTAGCTAGCTAGTAGCTGCTATCTAGCTAGTAGCTGTTAGTTAGGTAGAAGTTGTTAGCTAACTAGTAGCTGCTATCTAGCTGCTATCTAGCTCTGAGCTGTTAGTTATCTAGTAGCTGCTATCTAGCTTCTATCTAGCTCATAGCTGTTAGTTAGCTAGCTACGGCCAACTTGATTGGAAGTCACATGATCTGAATATAGAATATTCCCGTGTCTCCTAAACTCAGGTGTTTGGCGTGTCAGGTAAATCCGGCGCCATGTTGGCGGCGTCTCTGGGGGGGAACTTCTCCCACAACAGCTTCGTGTTCAGAGGGTTCCCGGCGCTGCGGCACCACCGTCAGCTGCTGGCGCTGCCGTTCTTCGCCTCCTACCTGACGGTGCTGCTGGGAAACGGCGTGCTGGTGCACGTGATCCGCCGCACGGCGAGCCTGCGCGGCCCCATGCACCTGCTGCTGTGCGCGCTCTGCGTGGTCGACGTCCTCTCGGCGACCGCCATCGTCCCCGGCCTGCTGCTCGGCCTCCTCTTCGGCTGGGACCGGATCTCGCTGGCCGGCTGCCTGACTCAGATGTTCTTCGCCCACTTCCTGTCCTCCCTGGAGTCCACGCTGCTGCTGGCGATGGCGCTGGACCGCTACGCGGCCATCTGCCGGCCGCTGCGCTACGCCGAGCTCGTCGGCGCGTCCGCCGCCGCGAAGCTGCTGCTCTTCGCGCTGGTGCGCAGCGGCTCCGTCATGGCGACGCTGGTCGCCTTGGCGGGTTCTCTGCGGTTCTGCGGCTCCAACGCCGTCCGCCATTGCTACTGCGACCACATGGCGCTGGTCAGCCTGGCGTGCGGCGGCACGGAGAGAAGCCGCGCGGCGGGCCTCGCCGTGATCGTCTGCTTCGTGGGCGTGGACATACCGCTCATCTGCTTGTCCTACGCAAAGATCCTGAGCGCCGTCTTCAGGGCGGCGGGCGGCGGCGAGGAGCGCAGGAAGGCGCTGCACACCTGCGGCACTCACCTGATCGTCATGATGTGCTTCTACCTGGTGGGGAGCGTCTCCTTCCTCTCCCACAACCTGAACATCCGCATCCCCACGGACGCCAACACCTTCATGGGGCTCCTGTACATTCTGCTGCCGGCCACCGTCAACCCCGTCGTGTACGGCGTCCGGACCGCGGAGATACGGAACGCTCTTCTGAGGCTCATCGGGCTCCGAGGCCAGAACAGAACCACACGGAGGGTTTCTCCGGCTGGGAAAATACAAACGTGACAAAGTTCTTCTGCTTCAGGTCTCAACTTCTCCCTCTAAACTCAACTCAACTTTAACTTTAACTCAACTCTAACTCTAACTTTAACTTAAACTCAACTCTAACTTTAACTCTAACTTTAACTTTAACTTTAACTCAACTTTAACTTTAACTCAACTTATCTTAACTTAACTTTAACTCAACTTAACTTAAACTCAACTTAACTTTAACTTAACTCAACGTAAACTTAAACTAAATTTGACATTGTCTTTACAATGAAGAAGTACTGCAACTAACGATTCATCGAGTATTAGCTAAATATATATATATATATATATATATTATAAATAAATACTCATATAAATATTCATATAGTATATATGTATATATAAATAGCTTTATCAATCGTGAGCGTGGCATTATTACTTCCTGTGATTCTTTGGCCACATATGATTTTACTTGATTTCTTCACAATGATGAATAATCCGCCCTTATGTTTAATCATTAGGTTCTAAAAGTTATGAAAAGGACTGACAGGTGAATCCAGAGTTACGTTCATTCCTCCGTTCATGTGAATCAGAACAAAACACTTTAACATTATTTTAACTACGAGCTGCAGAAAAGAAGTTCAGAGCAGAAATCTGAAGATAAATACTGTCATCCAATTTAATTTGCTTTTAGTTCATCTGCAGATACAGAAACGTCAAAGATGAAGTTGGGACACAATGTGTCCACCGGGGGGCGCTGGAGGGTTACAGTGTGAAATGTCCGTTAAGACTCACAGTCAGAGATTCTTATCAATATATTGAGTTGTGTTGAACAATAATATTAAAAATGATGTTGATGCCTCATCGAGCTCTTTGTTTTGTCCGTTTACCTCAGAAACACACCCCGTCAAAATAAAAGCCCATCCAGATAATGTTAGAAACAATAACCATGTTTTTGATCTTTATCCAGCAGTTCTTTCAGGTAAAGAGTAACAAACACACACACACACACACACACACACACACACACACACACACACACACACACACACACACACACACACACACCACTGTTTTATTTGAATGCAGAAATTAAAGATGTGTTTCGTTGAATAAAGTTATTTTAGCCTCTTGATTCTTCACATTAACACTTCCTGTTTACACGTCAGTGATCATTCCATGAATCGGTTTCAAATAGATTTAAATCCTCTATTTCTATGAAGATCCGTCTTCAGAGCTAATGGTGTGTTCAAGGACGCCCGCTATAATAAACTATATGGAACTATAGTTTCCTTTATTTTAAAGTCAATTCAGACAATGTTTGACGTTGGTGAACCAAATACTTTTCTTCCATGTTTTACTTTGAGTGGTTGAATGTTAAAAGTTGTCATACACAAACCGTCACACAGGAAGTGAGGTTACTTATGTTTCAAACAGGAAGTGAGGTCACTTCACTTCGTGTCGCCAGTTTTATCGTCCAAATTGTTTTGCTTCGAAAAGAAACGTTTCTACGTTTTCCTTATTGTTCAAGCGAGAAAGTGACCGTTCACATTTCCAGTCTGTTTAGCATCAGTTTATCAGAAGCTACAAACAAAACATGTGATTTATTATTCATGTGCTCACTGTGTTCAAACTTCAGGGATTAAAACACGTGTTTCTGTCCAACCAAAGATTCGGTTTGGATGATGTTTGTCAACATTCAGCAGATTCCATCAGTGACTGGAACATACTTTCTGAATATGAGTTCCTCCGGAGGCTGGAATAAACAAGCAACTAGCTAGCTAACAGCTAGCTAGCAGCTAGATAGCAGCTAACACCTAGATAGCAGCTACTAGCTAGCTTGTAGCTAATAGTTAGCTAGTAGCTGTTAGCTAACTAGTAGCTGCTAGCTAGCTACGGCCAACCTGATTGGATGAATCCTGTATCGTAAACATAGAGGTGAGTTGTGTCTTCAGACATATAATATAATATAAAAAACAGCAACTCACAGAAACTAAAACATCAGATCATATTCACACATTTGGAAAAACTGATCACATTATTGGGAATCCATACTTTACATGATCAAAACTTAATTTTAAAGCTTTTATGATGATTAAAAGGTGAAACCTCATTACTTTCCATGTGACTGTAGTTCAGGTGAAGAAGTGAAACCAGCAGAACGAAGATGACGATGATCTTAATACCGATGAAGATTTGGAAAACACATGAAACCTTAGAAACCAGGGCCGTCCTCTATAAAAGTGGATTATCATGGTATTAATAAACCGTAGAAAGTGTCGGTGTATTCTGTGCGCAGTCGGCCACCGGTTCCTCCCGGCGGCTTGGCAGCGCTCCCTGACGCCTCAGGCGGTCGAAGACTTCTTCTGGTGTTCCGTCGGCCGAACAATTCCAGATCCGCCGAAGACCCTTCCGTACGACACATCAAACTAATCTCAACACGACGGTACTCCTGCTCGCTCCCTAATGGAAACACGTAGAACAAAGTGACACTAGAGGCATGCTACCACCCGCGGGGTCGCGACGACTCGCCGCGGTCGCCGGTTCGAGTCTCCGGCCGGGCCGGGGGCGGCGGAGCGAAGACGCGACTAGGCTGCGGTATTCTAGCTTTTTTTTACACCTCCGGCAGGACGCAGGGAGGACGGACATGAACGAGGAACACAAACACGGCACCGCCGAGTGTTTGCAGGGCGTCCGGATGTGGACGACCTCCGTCGGCTCCACACCGCGAACAGCGGCGAGACAACAACGGCAGCGGCGGTTTATCTTCATCCTTTTATCTGTCGTCCAGCTTGGGGGAGTCCACCGGCTCCTCGTCTTCGTCGTCCTTTGCGCCGCCACTCAGCCGCTGGCGGGCGAAGTCTTCGAAGATGATGTCATCGTCGCTGAGGGAGGAGAGGGTTGTGGAGGTTAATTCATAACAAAACAATGAAAGAATACATAAAGAGTCCGGATAAGTCAGGAGGACGGTGAAAAGCATGTTGAGCCATGAGATCGACGTCTGAAGAAGACGAGCTTCATCTTCATCACCAGACCGAGTCCTCCTTCAGACGGACCGCCTGACCAAACATCTCCCAGCATCAGAGCACTTCAGGAACACTGCAGTCTGCTACAGTTACCGTTCTCTGAGTTCAGACCACCACAGAAATATGAAAGTTATGTGAGGAAGAAATCAACGTTGACTTCTTGTTTCTTGTGAAGACCCAACTGTTTGTTTCCTCGTTCATGATCACTTATAGAACATACAAAATAATATCATCGGAAATCTACAGTGTTACCACAAGTGTTACCACAAGTGTTACTACGAGTGTTACTACGAGTGTTACCACGAGTGTTGCTACAAGTGTTGCTACAAGTGTTACTACAAGTGTTACCACAAGTGTTACTACGAGTGTTACTACGAGTGTTACTACGAGTGTTACCACGAGTGTTGCTACAAGTGTTGCTACAAGTGTTACTACAAGTGTTACTACGAGTGTTGCTACAAGTGTTACTACGAGTGTTACTACGAGTGTTACTACAAGTGTTACTACGAGTGTTACCACGAGTGTTGCTACAAGTGTTGCTACAAGTGTTACTACGAGTGTTACTACGAGTGTTGCTACAAGTGTTACTACGAGTGTTACTACAAGTGTTGCTACAAGTGTTACTACGAGTGTTACTACAAGTGTTGCTACAAGTGTTACCACAAGTGTTACTACGAGTGTTACTACGAGTGTTGCTACAAGTGTTACTACAAGTGTTACCACAAGTGTTACTACAAGTGTTACCACAAGTGTTACTACGAGTGTTACTACGAGTGTTACCACGAGTGTTGCTACAAGTGTTGCTACAAGTGTTACTACAAGTGTTACTACGAGTGTTGCTACAAGTGTTGCTACAAGTGTTACTACGAGTGTTACTACGAGTGTTACTACGAGTGTTACTACAAGTGTTACCACAAGTGTTACTACGAGTGTTACTACGAGTGTTACCACGAGTGTTGCTACAAGTGTTACTACAAGTGTTACCACAAGTGTTACTACAAGTGTTACCACAAGTGTTACTACGAGTGTTACTACGAGTGTTACCACGAGTGTTGCTACAAGTGTTGCTACAAGTGTTACTACAAGTGTTACCACAAGTGTTACTACGAGTGTTACTACGAGTGTTACTACGAGTGTTACCACGAGTGTTGCTACAAGTGTTGCTACAAGTGTTACTACAAGTGTTACTACGAGTGTTGCTACAAGTGTTACTACGAGTGTTACTACGAGTGTTACTACAAGTGTTACTACGAGTGTTACCACGAGTGTTGCTACAAGTGTTGCTACAAGTGTTACTACGAGTGTTACTACGAGTGTTGCTACAAGTGTTACTACGAGTGTTACTACAAGTGTTGCTACAAGTGTTACCACAAGTGTTACTACGAGTGTTACTACGAGTGTTGCTACAAGTGTTACTACAAGTGTTACCACAAGTGTTACTACAAGTGTTACCACAAGTGTTACTACGAGTGTTACTACGAGTGTTACCACGAGTGTTGCTACAAGTGTTGCTACAAGTGTTACTACAAGTGTTACTACGAGTGTTGCTACAAGTGTTACTACGAGTGTTACTACGAGTGTTACTACGAGTGTTACTACAAGTGTTACCACAAGTGTTACTACGAGTGTTACTACGAGTGTTACCACGAGTGTTGCTACAAGTGTTACTACAAGTGTTACCACAAGTGTTACTACAAGTGTTACCACAAGTGTTACTACGAGTGTTACTACGAGTGTTACCACGAGTGTTGCTACAAGTGTTGCTACAAGTGTTACCACAAGTGTTACTACAAGTGTTACCACAAGTGTTACTACGAGTGTTACCACAAGTGTTACTACAAGTGTTACCACAAGTGTTACTACAAGTGTTACTACGAGTGTTACTACGAGTGTTACCACGAGTGTTGCTACAAGTGTTGCTACAAGTGTTACTACAAGTGTTACTACGAGTGTTACTACGAGTGTTACTACAAGTGTTGCTACAAGTGTTACTACAAGTGTTACTACGAGTGTTACTACGAGTGTTACTACGAGTGTTACTACAAGTGTTACTACAAGTGTTACCACAAGTGTTACTACGAGTGTTGCTACAAGTGTTGCTACAAGTGTTACTACGAGTGTTACTACGAGTGTTACTACGAGTGTTACTACGAGTGTTACTACAAGTGTTGCTACAAGTGTTGCTACAAGTGTTACTACAAGTGTTACTACGAGTGTTGCTACAAGTGTTACTACGAGTGTTACTACGAGTGTTACCACGAGTGTTGCTACAAGTGTTGCTACAAGTGTTGCTACAAGTGTTACTACAAGTGTTACTACGAGTGTTACTACGAGTGTTACTACGAGTGTTACTACGAGTGTTACCACGAGTGTTGCTACAAGTGTTGCTACAAGTGTTGCTACAAGTGTTACTACAAGTGTTACTACGAGTGTTACTACAAGTGTTACTACAAGTGTTACTACGAGTGTTACTACGAGTGTTACTACTACTATGAGTATTACTTCGAGTGTTACTACTACTATGAGTATTACTACGAGTGTTACTACGTGTGTTACTACTACTATGAGTATTACTACGAGTGTTACTACTACTATGGGTGTTACTACAAGTGTTGCTATGAGTATTACCATGAGTATTACCATGAGTATTACTACGAGTGTTACTACTACTATGGGTGTTACTACAAGTGTTACTATGAGTATTACTATGAGTGTTACTACGAGTGTTACTACTACTACGAGTGTTACTACTACTATGAGTGTTACTACTACTATGAGTGTTACTATGAGTGTTACTACAAGTGTTGCTATGAGTGTTACCATGAGTGTTACCATGAGTGTTACTACGAGTGTTACTACGAGTGTTACTACGAGTGTTACTATGAGTATTACTATGAGTGTTACTACAAGTGTTGCTATGAGTATTACCATGAGTATTACTATGAGTATTACTACTACTATGAGTGTTACTATGAGTGTTACTACAAGTGTTGCTATGAGTGTTACCACGAGTGTTACCACGAGTGTTACTACGAGTGTTACTACGAGTGTTACTATGAGTATTACTATGAGTATTACTACTACTATGAGTGTTACTATGAGTGTTACTACGAGTGTTACTACGAGTGTTACTACGAGTGTTACTATGAGTATTACTATGAGTGTTACTACTACTATGGGTGTTACTACAAGTGTTACTATGAGTGTTACCATGAGTGTTACTATGAGTGTTACTACAAGTGTTGCTATGAGTGTTACTATGAGTGTTACTATGAGTGTTACTACAAGTGTTACTACGAGTGTTACTATGAGTGTTACTATGAGTGTTACTACAAGTGTTGCTATGAGTGTTACCACGAGTGTTACCACGAGTGTTACTACGAGTGTTACTACGAGTGTTACTATGAGTATTACTATGAGTATTACTACTACTATGAGTGTTACTATGAGTGTTACTACAAGTGTTGCTATGAGTGTTACCATGAGTGTTACTACGAGTGTTACTACGAGTGTTACTACGAGTGTTACTACGAGTGTTACTATGAGTATTACTATGAGTGTTACTACTACTATGGGTGTTACTACAAGTGTTACTATGAGTGTTACTACTACTATGGGTGTTACTACAAGTGTTACTATGAGTGTTACTATGAGTGTTACTATGAGTGTTACTACTACTATGGGTGTTACTACAAGTGTTACTATGAGTGTTACTATGAGTGTTACTACTACTATGGGTGTTACTACAAGTGTTACTATGAGTATTACTATGAGTGTTACTACTACTATGGGTGTTACTACAAGTGTTACTATGAGTGTTACTATGAGTATTACTATGAGTGTTACTACTACTATGGGTGTTACTACAAGTGTTACTATGAGTGTTACTATGAGTGTTACTACTACTATGGGTGTTACTACAAGTGTTACTATGAGTGTTACTATGAGTGTTACTAGGAGTGTTACTACTACTATGGGTGTTACTACAAGTGTTACTATGAGTGTTACTATGAGTGTTACTAGGAGTGTTACTACAAGTGTTGCTATGAGTGTTACCATGAGTGTTACTACGAGTGTTACTACGAGTGTTACTACGAGTGTTACTATGAGTATTACTATGAGTGTTACTACTACTATGGGTGTTACTACAAGTGTTGCTATGAGTGTTACCATGAGTGTTACTACGAGTGTTACTACTACTATGAGTGTTACTACGAGTATTACTACTACTATGGGTGTTACTACAAGTGTTACTATGAGTATTACTATGAGTGTTACTACGAGTGTTACTACGAGTGTTACTACTACTATACTATACTATTAAACACTAGTACGAGTGGTACTACGAGTGTACCACTCGTACAAAGGAACGTGGAGATGAGCCTCTATTATTCATCATTATACTGGATCGCCTCACCGCTCCTCCGGGTGAAAGCAGTAAACAAATGTATTCATCATGAATGCGATGATCACGGACACGTCATGAATCTGTTGACTCAGCTCTTTGTCTCCAGAGGCTTCTCTTGAGAACTCAGAGGAGTGTCTCCCTGTGATCCTGAGGATGAGTTTCCACTTGAAGCCCACTTCCTGCCGCCTCCTCGCATTAAGGCGCATTAAGGCCCGGGACTCCGGAGACGAGTCCATCTCCTGCTAATGCTTCTGCGGGCGCAGAGGAAACCCTCTCTGCCGTCGGTTATCGACCGGGCCGTAAACCCACGGCACAGCCGATCAGATCACAGAGCTGATGATGAGGACGGAGGGATGAAGAGAGACAGAGAGAGAAAGAGAGAGGCGGCTGCTTACTTTGTGTCAAACTCAATCAGGTTTGTGTCGATCGGAGCTTCATCTGGAGCTGCAGAGAGAGAGCCGGGTTTAAAGCTGTTTGTTCTAGGAACAACGATGCTGTTAATGATGACACCTGAACACATCGTCCATGACTGTTTTAAATCAGTCCTAAGCTTGAAGGTCGTTGAACATATCGTGAACGTGACTCACCGTCTCTGTAGATGGATTCTTCTAACGGCTTCGGGTGCATCAAAGTGAACGGCAGCTCCACAGAGACGTCACTGAAAAACAAATCAATACCTGTAGAACAGGTCATAAAAACACCAATAATCCACAGCAGCTTCATTAAAGACATTTATTAGTGTGACTATTATCAGTGAGACGTTCAGGGGACCTGTGTAAATCTCAGTGATGTGACAGAACGTAAAAGGTTACCTCGCCGCCAGATCTCCCAAGAGGCTGAAATCAATCAATATTGAACACCTTCAGTTTCACAGCAGCAGCTCATTGCTACACATTGATATCGGCTCAATAACGCCAAGTCACATGGTCACCTACCAAGTCACATGGTCACCTACCAAGTCACATGGTCATCTACCAAGTCACATGGAAACGTACCAAGTCACATGGTCACCTACCAAGTCACATGGAAACGTACCAAGTCACATGGAAACATACCAAGTCATTGACTAACATAAGTCACAGAGTCCTCTAAAAAGTCCTGGATTGACATACAGAGTCACATAATGTGAAAATAATAAATCTTTTGAAGCCCACACAGATTGGTTAGTTCAATTATGTTGTTGCAATCGCACAAAAAGTCAAAGGTCAATACACAGTTGGACTTTAAAGCTCTTCCCAGCGGTGATATGTGAAATATATAAAAAGCACACTGACCCGCCTCGAGACACCACCAGCTTCACTTTGACTTTGTACGACACGATGATGCCGAGGATTTCCTTATTGGCTCCTTCTCTCAACCTGATGGAGTCAGAACACACTCAGTCAGACAGGACTTCCCTCCTGGGTCAAGCTCCACCTCGACAACATCTGGGTGGACCTGGACCGGCTGTGAGGCAAAGCATGTAGGACCCGCCCTGCTCTGCCTCTGATTGGCTCCCACTCGTTGCCTTCATTGGTTGGGTTGGTTAAATTCAGGCATGAGGAACAAGGTTAGTTAGGGTGAGTAAATCAGGGTAAGCCAATCAGAGGCAGCCATCCATCCATCCATTTTCAGCCGCTTATCCGGGGTCGGGTCTCGGTGGCAGCAGGTCCAGCAGGCCGACCCAGGCTTCCCTCTCACCCGCAACACTTTCCAGCTCATCCTGGGGACCCCGAGGCGTTCCAAGGCCAGCCGGGAGATATAATCCCTCCAGCGTGTCCTCGGTCTTCCCCGGGGTCTCCTACCAGTTGGACGTGCCTGGAAAACCTCTAATGGGAGGCGTCCAGGAGGCATCCTGACTAGATGCTGAACCACCTCAGCTGACTCCTTTCGACACGAAGGAGCAGCGACTCGACTCCAAGCTCCCCCCTGATGTCCGAGCTCCTTACTCTATCTCTAAGGCTGAGCCCTACAGAGGAAACTCATCTCCTTACCCTATCTCTAAGGCTGAGCCCTACAGAGGAAACTCATCTCCTTACCCTATCTCTAAGGCTGAGCCCTACTCTATCTCTAAGGCTGAGCCCGGCCACCCTACGGAGGAAGCTCATTTCGTCCGCTTGTATCCGAGACCTCGTTCTTTCGGTCACGACCCAGAGTTCGTGACCATAGGTGAGGGTTGGAACGTAGACCGACCAGTAAACTGAGAGCTTCTCCTTCCGGCTCAGCTCCTCTTCACCAAGACGGACCGGTACGGCGCCTGTTTTACTGCTGCAGCCGCACCGATCCGCCTGTCAATCTCCCGCTCCACCTTACCCTCACTCGTGAACAAGACCCCGAGATACTTGAACTCCTTCGCTTGGGGTAGGCAGCGTGGGTCCTAATCTTTCCAGAAAGGGTTGTTGTTAAGGCCCTCCCTGAACCATACAGCTTGAACAACTCTGGACCGCTGCAGGAGGCATTTTGGGGAATCTTGCTCATATTATGCTGGGTGTTCATAGTTATGATCAAAATATGGTATAAAAGTTTTTTTTTTTTTTGTATTAGAACTCATTTGGGGTTCCTACGACTACTGGAAGAGGTGGGGGTCTGTCGAGCTTAAAAGACTTCCCACAAATCCCACGAAAATATCTCCAAAGCATCCTACAAGGTCCCTGAACTCATCCCCCACAGCCCCTTCCCCCCCAGGTATGGCGTCTGAATGTCCCGCCCTGCCCCCGGCCTGAAGGCAGCGCGGCTGCAGGACTCACAGGGTGCTGGAGGCCAGGTTGGTGTCCTCGTGCTTCAGCTTCCCGTCCAGAGCGAGGCCTCGCTTCTCTCGGTTGTTCGCCAGAAACGGAGTGAGAGTGAAGACTTTGCAGAACGTGGAGCTGGGAGCGACGACGTCACTGAAGAAACACAAGAACATCTGTCACAACATCCTGATGGACTGAGGAAAACCAGGTGACACAAGTGAAAGCTCCAGGACTCAATGGAGCTGAGTCCAGATCAAAGAGAAAGGAGACTGACTCGGACTCCTCGGTGGCCACCGGACATTTGTACTGAGCCGTGTTGAACAGGCAGATGTCTGCATACTGCCGCACTGTGGACACACAGATCACCCAATCAATCAATAACACAGATCAACCAATCAGTCAACCAATCAATCAATAACACAGATCAACCAATCAGTCAACCAATCAATCAATAACACAGATCAACCAATCAGTCAACCAATCAATCAATAACACAGATCAACCAATCAGTCAACCAATCAATCAATAACACAGATCAACCTATCAATCAATAACACAGATCAACCAATCAGTCAACCAATCAATAAATAACACAGATCAACCAATCAATCAATAACACAGATCAACCAACCAATCAATAACACAGATCAACCAATCAATAACACAGATCAACCAATCAGTCAACCAATCAATAAATAACACAGATCAACCAATCAATCAATAACACAGATCAACCAATCAATAACACAGATCAACCAACCAATCAATAACACAGATCAACCAATCAATCAATAACACAGCTCAACCAACCAATCAATAACACACAGGGAGGAAGGTTCCAGTACCGGAGATCTTCATCTTCTTCACGGTCTTGTTGGTGTTGTTGGTGACGTGGACGTTGACGCTGATCGGCTCTCCGTGGTAATAAATCTGAGAGAGAAACGTGTTCTTGTTATTGTGCTGCTGATTGTTGTTGTTGTTGTTGTTGTTGTTGTTATTGTTATTGTGATGCTGATTGTTGTTGTTATTGGTAGTGATAGCATTGTAATATAATTAAATGTATTGTTGTTATTATTATTATTATCTCACAACATAATTAACTTCACGTGGTAGAATATAAATAATCAAGAATATTAAAATGTATTTTCGCATAAATTTGTAAAACACAATGTGTGTGTACACATTTTTGTCTACACACATACACAGATACACACACACACACACACACACACACACACACACACACACACACACACACACACACACACACACACCTCTTTGTCCAGAGAGGCCTCCAGGTGCAGAGGCTTGTCTGACATCAGGAACTGTCTGGTGGTCTCGGCGGTCGGCTGAGGACCCGGCTTCTCTGGAGCGTACTGGACCTTACGGATCACCAGACGCACCGAATTCCTGCAACGACAACAACGTGGTCACACCTCTACTGCGGAGAGGAGGAGGAGGAGGAGGAGGAGGAGGAGGAGGAGGAGGAGGACCCCTCCTTTGTCTACCTTCATCCCCCCCTGCATCCCCCTCTTCAACCCCGCTCAGACCCTCAGAGACCAGACTCAGCTCCTTTAAATCCAGATTGAAGACTTTTCTGTTTGCTGTTGCCTTTAATTGAACCAGATTCAAGGATATTAATCAATGTCTCACGACTGGTGAGGTTCTGGTGGTTCTGGTGGCCCTGCAGGTTCTGGTGGCCCTGCAGGTTCTGGTGGTTCTGGTGGCCCTGCAGGTTCTGGTGGCCCTGCAGGTTCTGGTGGTTCTGGTGGCCCTGCAGGTTCTGATGGTTCTGGTGGCCCTGGAGGTTCTGATGGTTCTGGTGGCCCTGGAGGTTCTGGTGGTTCTGGTGGCCCTGCAGGTTCTGGTGGTTCTGGTGGCTCTCCCTCTGCAGGTTCTGATGGTAATTCTTCTGTTTCTGACTCACTTTTACCTTTTGTGGATCTTTTCTTCAACATTTTCTGCACAGAAGGCTTTCACCTCGAAGTCGACTCCGCAGGCCTGAAGACACACGAGGACATTTAGAGGTTAGATGGATCTCCTCAGCGGAGGAGGACGGATGTGGACCGAGGTGGCGGGCCGGTCTTTACCTTCCCCGTGTCCTCGGGGCCCGGCTGCAGGGTGACGGAGCACGGCAGGTTCAGAGGAATCTGAAAGCACATCATCTTTATCAGGAGAGACCAACTAGTCACAGTTCTTCTTCAGCCGGTTTTCAGAATAAAAGCCCATCAGCTCCTTCTAGTTTGTGCTTCCATGTCTCTAGAAGCACAAAGAGACAATAAGTCCAATGAAACGTAGCGGAGCCTCTTTCTTCATCTCGTTCACCCACTAGTCTGGGTCTGTTCAGGGAACTGAACCTGGTCCTCTGCAGAGTTCTGGGTTCCTTCAATGTTCCCAGTCCCCAGTTTCTGTTCTCAGTTATGGAGTTAATGGAGTTCAAGACCTTTTAGATGTAAAATGTCATCACTTCATCATTTGTCTGAAATGTTGTCATAAATAGCATTATGAATTCAGTTATGGTCCCGTTGACCTTTGATCACCAACTTCTAATCGTGTTCAGGACGACCAGACGGTCAGACCCTCATGAGAACCCTTTAAAGAGTTTTCCCTGAGACCTGAACCGACCGCTTCATAAAGACGCGTCCGTGGTTTTGTGACCCTGACGCTCCAGAAGAAGCTGAGGGATGGAACTGGTGAACCGGCTCAGTACCTCGAAGGTGAACGGGTGGGCGTGTTCTCCCAGTTTCTTAATCAGCCGTTCCTGAAGACGAGTCAGACTCTTCTCATCTTCGGCCGGCGGAGGAAACGCCTGGACGTTTGCCACAAACAGGTCTTTCCGGAACGTCAAGCCGAGGACGTCCAGGTCCTCACGGCCATAACGGAACGCACAGGTCAGCGTCACGAACACTGAAGGGACCAGAAACACAAGCTGATTCACTCAAATGTTCCTTTGAATCCAGTAAGGTTTAATGTAAAGAACAGAGGCTCCAGAACGCGTCCCTGAGGAACTCCACTATTTATTAAAGATGGAGAACAATCAATGCTCTAAGAGCCTGTTGGGATCAGATCTACTGTGTTAAAGCTGCATTTCCTGAAGGCAGAAGTAGAACAACTCTCAGTGAGTCAGTGAACATGTTGAACCGGCCTCACCTTTCCTCTCCTTCAGGTACTCCGGGTCGATCAGGACGACGCCGTCTGCAGGAAGAGAAGTCAGAAAGTCAAGAAGCAGCCGGAGGATGGATGAGTTTTACGGAGCAAACCCTGAACCAAGATCAGCTGGTCTCAAAGAGCACAGCAGGACTAAACTAAAGCTGGTCTCACCAACAGGCTCCACCAGGTCCACGTGGTCCACGAAGTCCCTCATCCCCAGATAGACGGTGAGCTGAGGGAGGAACACAGCGGTCAGATCAGCCAATCAGAGCCACTGTCAGGACAGCCAACAGCCAATCAGAGCCACTGTCAGGACAGCCCTGCCTCTTGATGTTTGATTAGTGATATCATTTGAATGTAATTGTTCTCTATTTGTTTTTTATTTTGAGTTTCATCATTTAACCAAATCAGCTTGTCGAGCTTGTTCCCCGTGTTCCAGTAGTCGTAGGAACCTCAAATGAGTTCTAATACTTATTATTATTTTATATGATTCTTTTCTGAATTTTCTTGGGAATAAAATGTATATTTTCAAAAAAAATCACTTTTATACCATATTTTGATCATAACTATGAACATCCAGAATGATATGAGCCAGATTCCCCAAAAATGCCTCCTGGAGCAGTCCAGAGTTTTTCAAACTGTTTGGTTCAGGGCCTTAACAACTAACCCACATACCTTATTAGTATGTGGGTTAGTTGGAAAGATTAGGACCTAAAGAATCGTAATATGACAATAAAACAAAGACAGTGGCATGTTAGGAAGGATATTCAGTCAAAACACTGTGTTGTTTGGTTCAAAAATTGAAAGATTACTTATTTTATGGCAAAACATTGTTCGATTCAGGCATGCTGGGTATTGAGATGTTCAGCAGCTTCTGCGTGTCCTGTCTGACGCGGTTTTAGAAATGTGGTCAGACCAGGAAGGACTCAGGACTCAGAAATGTGCACCGGAAAAAGAAAAAGAAAACTCCGGCTGATTTGTGACTTTACTGTGTTGTCTACATACAACAGAATATAAAAAAAGAAATATGTATAAATATAATAGTGTTTGTCAGACTCCCACAAGCCCGTAGGGTTAGGGATGTGTCTGTTAGTGAACGACGTTGTAAGGGAAACTTATGAAGGGTTTAGTGAAACCTTACGGTCGCCACGGCACGTTGACGGAGTTTACATAAGGACTTCAACTTAACGGTTACTTACACTTTTTCAGCGTTTCTGTTGGTTTGATGGACGCTCATGTTATTTTTCATGGTCACGTATATTTTTCATGCTCGCATATATTTATACAACACGATCCTCAGATACTTCTCTGAGAGTCAGGGTGAAGAAGAGGAGGAGAGGAGGAAGAGGAGGACTCACCTTTCCATTGGGACTGGCTTTCTTAAACACTCTGAAACAAACAGAAGAAGAGCATGTCACTATGAAATATTATGAATACATCCAGAAGTGTTTCCTGTTGGACGTTTCTGTGCTTTATTGCATGAACCGTTTATGTTTATTCCTGTTTAGAAACGTGTATAGATTCAAGATTCATATTTACTGCTGTTATTATACAATCCTGGTTCCTGATTGGCTGGTAGGAGGTGATGCTAATAGAGCTGCAGCAGCTGTATTATTCATAATAATTAACAGAGAACGTTCTATCCATTCTTAATAGAATACATTTTCAACAATTATGGAAATTTCCAAACTGAAAACAATATATATTTTTGCACTTTCTTTTCATGACAGCGTCACTTTCGTGAAACGAAATTAAAAACTTATTTTTTTCAAAATGTTCAACAATTTCCATAATTGTTGAAAATGTATTTTTATCTGATTAAAAATGTCCTCACTAACCCTTTCTCCCCCAAAGTTTATGTCCCCAAAATATTCCTTATAAATGTAGATCTAGTTGGATCAGGTCCTGCTGTCAATCACCACCATCATCATCACCATCATCTTCCTCATCACCACCACCACCATCATCATCATCAGTAGCAGCTTCCTGTCTCTAATGTCTTACATTATCCCCCCACCCCCCATTAGCTCTCAGCTCATCATTCAGCAGCTTCAGGACGGTTTTTACTGGAAACCGCCGAGGCTGCTGGGAAAACGCTCGGCGCACCACGGGCTGCAATTAGTCTCTCTTGCCTCTTGCCTCTTGCCTCTTGCCTCTTGCCTCTTGCCTCTTGCCTCCTGCCTCTTGCCTCTTGCCTCTTGCCTCTTGCCTCTTGCCTCTTGCCTCTTGCCTCTTGCCTCTTGCCTCCTGCCTCCTGCCTCCTGCCTCCTGCCTCCTGCCTCTTGCCTCTTGCCTCTTGCCTCTTGCCTCTTGCCTCTTGCCTCTTGCCTCTTGCCTCTTGCCTCTTGCCTCTTGCCTCTTGCCTCTTGCCTCTTGCCTCCTGCCTCCTGCCTCCTGCCTCCTGCCTCCTGCCTCTTGCCTCTTGCCTCTTGCCTCTTGCCTCTTGCCTCTTGCCTCTTGCCTCTTGCCTCCTGCCTCCTGCCTCCTGCCTCCTGCCTCTTGCCTCTTGCCTCTTGCCTCTTGCCTCTTGCCTCTTGCCTCTTGCCTCTTGCCTCTTGCCTCTTGCCTCTTGCCTCTTGCCTCTTGCCTCTTGCCTCCTGCCTCCTGCCTCCTGCCTCCTGCCTCCTGCCTCTTGCCTCTTGCCTCTTGCCTCTTGCCTCTTGCCTCTTGCCTCTTGCCTCTTGCCTCTTGCCTCTTGCCTCCTGCCTCCTGCCTCTTGCCTCTTGCCTCTTGCCTCTTGCCTCTTGCCTCTTGCCTCTTGCCTCTTGCCTCTTGCCTCCTGCCTCCTGCCTCCTGCCTCTTGCCTCTTGCCTCTTGCCTCCTGCCTCCTGCCTCTTGCCTCTTGCCTCCTGCCTCTTGTCTCCTGCCTCTTGTCTCCTGCCTCTTGCCTCTTGCCTCCTGCCTCCTGCCTCCTGTCTCCTGCCTCCTGCCTCCTGCCTCCTGTCTCCTGCCTCCTGTCTCCTGCCTCCTGCCTCCTGTCTCCTGCCTCCTGTCTCCTGCCTCCTGCCTCCTGTCTCCTGCCTCCTGCCTCCTGTCTCCTGCCTCCTGTCTCCTGCCTCCTGCCTCCTGTCTCCTGCCTCCTGTCTCCTGCCTCCTGCCTCCTGTCTCCTGCCTCCTGTCTCCTGCCTCCTGCCTCCTGTCTCCTGCCTCCTGCCTCCTGTCTCCTGCCTCCTGTCTCCTGCCTCCTGTCTCGGATCCATGGCTGCCTGGAACTGGTCCTGCCTGCTGCCATGGCCCTTCTGATGCCCCCCTCCTCTCTACCGCCTTCTGCTTCATGGATTATCAGGATCATGGACCATGCCTAATACTCATTATATGAATCATTTCTGTCATATTCATTGAATGTGCTGTAACTACGCTATTCATTCTGGCCACATGACATCTATTGCTTCTGTCCATCCGGGGAGAGGGATCCTCCTCTGTTGCTCTCCCTCAGGTTTCTTCCCTTTTTTCCCTGTGAAAGGGTTTTTACTATCTCTTTAGGGGAGTTTTTCCTGATCCGATGTGAGGTCCCGGGACAGGATGTTATGTGTACAGATTGTAAAGCCCTCCGAGGCAAACTTGTATTTGTGATGTTGGGCTATATAAAATAAACTGAATTGAATTGAATTGAATCTTGCTCCTGCCTCCTGTCTCCTGCCTCCTGCGATGGCAGCCCTGCTGATGCATATGTCATATTCATTGAATGTGCTGTAACTCTTCAATGTAAAACTTCTATGTTTTAATGTTTCAATATTTTAATGTTTCAATGTTTTTATGTTTTTATGTTTCAGTGTTTTATGTTTCAATGAGCTTCAGAGGGATCTTTCCTCGCAGTGAAACATTTCATATTTAATGTTTAAGGTTTAAACAGCAGAATATGACCCCTGAGATGTAGTAGAAGGAGAATATGATGATTCTATATATATATATATATATATATATATATATATATAATCCAGTGGCCTTCAGGTCAGGTTTGAGGCTTGAGTCGTGTTGAGCTGCTCTGTATGTCGTCCTGATCACGTCCGCTCATTAATATTCTCCTCATTCAGTCTGCGAACACACAAATACTCCGAGAGGGACGGAGATGTTCTGTGGGCTGAAGCGGGTTCTGCATGGAACCACAGTGGAACCACAGTGGAAAGAACCACAGTGGAAAGAACCACAGTGGAACCACAGTGGAAAGAACCACAGCGAAAACCACAGCCGAAAAAAAACACAGTGGAACCACAACAAAACCACAGTGGAACCTCAGTGGAAAGAACCACATTTAAACCACAGCGAAAATATAGTGGAACCACAGCCGAAAGAACCACAGCGGAAAAAAACACAGCAGAAAGAACCACAGTGGAACCACAGCAGAACTACAGCGGAACCACAGCGGAACCACCGTCCTCGCTTTCAACACATTAGCTTCACTGATCGTTTCTGTTCAAAAGAGCAAGTATGGCGGACTTGTTTAAATAAATATATAACGTAGCTCATTAAGTACATTTGCTTTTAAAACTTTTATTTCAACCAAAATTAGCGTCCTGACCAGTGTTCCCTCTAAGCTGCGCGCAGTGCGCGGCCGCGCAGGCCAGTCGAAGTGGCCGCGCAATAGATTTTTCAGACCGTGCACATTTTTCAGACCGCACAAACGATTTTTTTTCAGGGGTTAAAAATCTTTTTGCGCCAGTGTTTATGAGATAGGAGTGAGCCATCATCGCAATAGAAGATCTTTGATGTGACGTGTCGAGTCTTCTTGGCCAATCAGCGTCCCGTTTCTCGACATGCGCGCTCTGTACCTCTGCTAGCGCTCTGCCTCCGTTAGCACCCCCCACCCCCGCTGTCCTCCTCCGGGCGCCAGGAGTGAAGCTCGCCTAGAGCGCCACATGAGCTAGGGCCGGCGCTGTTTAGGCTACTCTTGGCGGGCCCTGCTCCAGCAGTTATAGATACCATGGTGAAAAGAAAGGCAGAGCAGGTGCCCCAGAAAAAGGTCTGCCTAACGTTTAAACATGAGTGGCTAGATGAAATAGTCCAAACTGACACAGGGAGGATGAAACTTTCAGACATATTTAAATATGAAGAAAGCAAATTCTGCTCGGAGGCAAAAGCGAAAGGAGAGTTCGCTCGTGGGAAAACGTGTTTCTCTTTTGGTTAACCTGTTTTTCAGATGCTGTTCTTCAGAGACATGTGTCTTCCATAGGCCTGCAGACAAGATGAGCCACATAGCCAGATAGGCCTACGCCCTCAATGACATTCAAATGACATGTTTTGTAGCCTAGTTTGTTGCAAACCACTCCAGTTATTAAATTGTTTATATAGGCTACCTTTAGGAAAAATGACACCATGTCAATTTAATAGGCCTATAATTATTGTTAAGCACTGCATTAGCATTTTTCTTTCAATGAAGTTCCACTTAAATGTTGTACCTGCTGAGAA